>JAQFYM010001379.1:0-34691 GCA_034694785.1 Agrenia bidenticulata | reverse complement strand
GGCCCTCGGGGGATGAAGAACTGTGCTGTGCTTTTGGGCCAGTCAGATCCAGAATCATCCAAATCATCAGACACATTCTATAATTAAATTTAGATAATTGATAAATTGACAGTCTCATTATGTGTAAAAAAAACATGAATGCAGATTACTGCCGGATGACATCACTTGATCATCTACTTGATAGTACATGAGTACTCATGAGTGAGACTTTGTTGACGATGACTCACCGCATTTCATGAAATTTCATGAAGAGTTCAATGTTCAGTCATATGCTTTTCTAATGCATCCCTCTTTCTTTGTCCATACCACCACCCACCCACCACCAACCATCTAACAAAGTCTACGCTCTTTAGTATAAAACATAGTCCTCAATTATAATTCACAAAAGATACAATGAGAAGAGATCTGTTCATTTGCATATTTCCCAGCGTCCATTGAACAAGTCTGATTTTAATTACAAAATCCAATAATCTTTGCTTGTTTTGTTTTCTCGTAAAAATTCAAATTCAAAAGTTTTGTTTTTATAAAATTGTATTTTATTTTATGCCAGTGATTGTGAAAATAAAAAGTTAGGTCGCTTCGGGTGTGGTGTATCGAAATGTATCGATAAAGCTTGGAACTTTGGAAGTTGAGGATTTCAAGACCAATTCTCAATCAGTCACTATCAATCTCAGTATCAGCAAGCTTTTGTTTTAACCTGATAATCAATCACAATTATCTCCATTGTTTATTGAGTTTTGGATTATTCAGAATGAATCATGAACCTTCATGATGTTCCCATGACTTGGCAGTTTTTTTGAGCTCAGAGTGGTAACATTTTAAACCATTTTAAACTCATTAAAAAAACACTCAAACCTGTCACTACACTAAAATCAATAATTATATATTTCACACTCGGGACTATTGACCAAAGTGAGTCGTACAAATCAAATATAATATTAAAATCATGAAATACTCCCCCAGCTTATTTATCTCTGAGAACTTCACAACAACAACTTTACAGGAAAAATTCCAATAATAATAGACTAGACTTCAAATTCAGATTCCAGACATAAAAATCTCCATTGTCTCGAACTCGTATTTTGAGTTGGGAAAGACACTATAATAAAGACAAATCAATCAATCAATCAATCAATCAAAAATAATACCAAAAGTTTCGGAATTAATTCCTTTTAGATTTATAATGCCAGACGAGACTAGAGAGGAATTTAGTGGACGTCCAGTATTGACAATCCGACCTCTGCGGGCTACATGCACGGAATCAGTTACAACTGCTCTAATCAATGGAACTTTACTAGTCAAAATTATATCCACACTGCCCCTTCAAATAGCTCAAGAGATCTTGGAGCGACTAATTCATGACCCCCGGATGGATGACCCAGTGCGATTTAAAATCTTCATCAAATCTCTCTCTAAGGTAAATTGACAGGGTTGGCAATTTGAAAAATGAGAAAAATTAAAAATTTGAAAATTTCGATTGCAAGTGCACAATTTTGTTCATTTTTCATATATTGTGTGAAAGTTCATTTTTAATTTTTTACACTTATGGGGATTTTAAATTTCATGAAATTTCACTATTTTTCATTTTTCACTTGAAATTTCAATGGCCAACCCTGGAAATGGATTCTTCAAAGCGATTCCCTCTTTAGTCTCTAGATATATGCGTCCCTTATTATACAGCGAAGGTCCTTTGCAAGCTTGTAGGACGGACATGTCTGTGTTGTTGATACGTGATGTAGCAGGGTAAAACTAACAAAGTTTTATTTTAATATGTCCTAGGATGAAGGTCAGATGCAACTTCAGAACTTGAATTTTCGGAACAGTATCCATATTACAGACAAGAATTTGAGCACCTTGCTAAAACGGTATCCTTTGGTGAAACACGTTGAGATCCGCGGATGCCCGAATCTCACCTCCAAATGTATTTCGGCAATAAATGGATGGAGGAGTCTTGAGTCCCTTTCCATCGACACCGTCCACCCTCATCTCTTACCTCGACAACTCAAGTGCCTGAAGCTAAAGAGCCTTAGAGTCTCCGTCTCCAACTGTACACCTCCACAATTAATAAAAAAAATCTATACTCTGCTCAATCCACATTTTTTAACCCGCTTCATCGACCCGGTCATAAAGAACTTGACCCACCTTGACCTTAGTGGATGTTCAATGGACATACACTTTAAAGCTTTGAAAGAAGCTGGTCAACTTCGTACGCTGATTTTAAACGATGTCTCCGGAATTCAAGATATCCTCCAGGATATTTTAGAGCTTGGGAAATTGAGGTAAACTCACGGATTGTGTTTAATTTTGTTTTGAGAATGATTATGAAGAAAAATATAATTTTACTAACCGTACAGGGTGCTGGACATTTCCGTGAGTTTTGGTGGAAACTCATCGAAGGGTAGGTTCTCGAATCCTGAAGAGATTGTGTTCAAAATTCTCGAGTCACTTCCAGAGCTTGAGGAGTTGGACATATCAGGGACAAATTTGATCAACTCTTATCCTGGAAATGCATACGGAATTCCAGAGTCAAGAATGAACAAGCCTCTGGAGTTTTTGGGGTTATTTCGACATGAAGTTGATCCGGAGGTTCTGACCAGAGATGACATACCGACAATCACAGTTTCCGGGAATTCTAATGAGTCTCAACGAATAATGGCTCTTAAAGTCCGTTTTCGGTTTTAGTCAAATTTTGGATTTAAAAAAAAATTAGTTACTGTAATTTTTAATTTAGATATGTCTTTATTTTTAGAAAAATATAGACCGACCGAAAATGCTCGCTTCCATACTACCGAAATTTTTGGAAACTTCAGGCATCCCTGATCAGGAGGGGCGAAACAGACTGAGCTTATTTTGCAAAATTTTGGGAAATCACACCCTACCTGGAGACATTAAGGGAACAGCACTTGAATGCCTTTGGAAAGTACTTATAGATCTTCCTCAGATTAGCTTGGACTTTGAGGTGAAACAGGAAATTTCCCGAGCATTATTTTGGGTCATGCGGGTCAACTACTTGAACCTTAAAGTTATTGAAACGTCTTATAAAGTTCTTATCGAAATCCTGGGATGCTCTCAAGATAACGTAAGCATATTGATTACACATTAATATTAATGTTACAGGAATTTCTGAAAGTCCCTACACTCTACAGTATTTGTTTGTATTATTTAAGGAATTGTATTTAAAAGAGTTTGCCAAAATGCTGATGAACATCGACACTCAGTCGATGAATTTCGACATTTTTGAATTTCTATGCAAACTTCGAGGACTACTTGCCGACAGGGACAACCCTGAGCTTATTGAATACCTTTGTGATTTGAAAATCATAGAAGTGAGTGGTCACGAGATTTTTTTAATGCAATTTATTTTCAATGAAAATCTAATGAATTAAAAAAAATTTTGACTACAGAAATCATTGGCGTTTGTCGGGCCTTTGCATTTCCAATACCAGGGAGACAGCAGGACCCCTTTTTATCCTTCCGTTCTCTTGATTTGGAGCACACTTGGAAAGATAGTTAAAAAAAGCTTAGAAGGTCGCAAGAGATTTCTCAAGGCTGATGGGCTACATTATCTCAGGTGGTTCCTGGCCTGGTATCCTCACCAGTTTCAATTATCGAAGACCCTCCGAGGTAAGCCGATGCTGGGAATTGTTAGGGTGGAAATATTTAGGTAAATTATTTATCCTGGATTTTTTTATTCAGAAATCTTTTATGTTATGGACAAGTCTGAAGAGGTCTTTAAAGTAGAGGAAAATCTGAGCTTCAGATCTCACAGAAAAGAGGTCAAGAAGGTCAAGAAGAACGTGAAATGTCGTAAAGCCATAAAGGACTTGTTGGCAAGGCGAGATTCCAGTGTTTCAGCTCACAAAAATTCCCATTGAGATTAGAGATACAACGAAATTCTTGAACACGTGATGATGTTTTAAAATTGGAATTAATTACGAATCGAATGGCCCGTAAAGCCCTTACCCTTGCTACGGGCCTGTATAGCTTCTGAACCTATTTTATTCTTTTGACAAACCATACATCACTTACACATTAACACACTTTTGACCAAGTAGGTGCGAAAATTTCCCAATGCCTACCCCCTACTAGTACTGATTCTTTAATTGTCAAAAATAAGTCCAAGTAACTGATAAGAGTAAGTACTTAAGGCCTGTATTTTTATTAATGGTATTCAATTTGGATGAGACGTGTATGAAATTAAACCCGTGTTAAGTTTAGCTATGATGAATATATGAAATAGACTTCTAAACTTTTCTATGAAATTGACCAAGAAAATAAAAGGTTGAATATGACCCCCTGCCCCCGTGGAAATGTTTTCCGTTTTCACTCCGAGCTCTAGAGAACAAAGCAAAGTGATCACCCAAGCTCCTTAATAAAATGGCATGTGACCTATGGACCTGAGCCCAAGTATCACATATCCAAAAGAAATGACTAAACGTAAGAAAATAATTAAAGGCCCCTTTAAATAAGAGGTCACTTGTGGAAGCACCGAGGAAAGTGCCGCTTTGCCCCAAGGGAAACGAAGATGATTTTTGCTGATGAGCGGGAAATTTAAAATACAAATAATGTGATCCGGAGTAAATTGGGTTAAATTTTTTTTTGCAGTCCTTCGTAGAATTATTTTGAAAGACTGCAAGAAAGACTGGAAAGATTTCGAAATATTTTAGACCTAGAACATTGCGGGATTTAGTTTATAGTGGGGATTATCCGAAATCGGGGAAATAGAGTCCGGATTTTAGTTTGAGAATTTTTGCAAAATTCAAGGTTGACCATTTGGACTTTGAGCCTAGCCCTAAAGTCTCAACAACAACAACTTCTTTATAAACACTACAAAGTGCTAGAGATTGATTCTGTCGACAGTCATTCGAGATTTTGTCGACGTTTAAGCCTAGTCATCAGTCGAAAGTCTCTTTCTTCCTTTTTATTTTTTCTTTACTATTATAGAGTGGCAAAATAAAATAAAGGTTTCAAAAGGTTCAAGGTCAAAGGTAAGACTATTTCATGTTACTAATTTCGATACCCTTAACACAACGCTGTAGTTTAATTTTATTGATGTAAACGTACATCGATGTTATCGATCAGCTGACACCCACCCGGCAAGAGGACAAAGGGACGGCTGGGTCTCCTCCTTAAGTCACCATTCTGACAGACCTTAAGACTTATTTTATTAACCATGCACCATGATCCCCTATTTAGAATATTTCGACCTATGAATAAATGTCAATGTTTAAAATCGTCTCAATGTATTTCCAGCTACTCGTGGATCAATTTCAGACGAGTTGCCAAAACACCAAAAAAAAACCGAGTGGAAGTTTAAATTTGGCCATATCATTTATTAAAATCTCTGTTGATCTTGATCTGTGGGATTCGGATTATGAATAGCTTCATTTCCTGCTAATCACTGGCAGTGGCAATACTTGACAAGAATAAGGGATGGGAAAATTGGACTGAAAATGAAGTAAAGTATTGAATCTGCAGTCAACTCGTGAATAAATCACAAGGGATCACCTGAAAAATCAAGTTAGAGATCGAAGTAGCGAAGCGACACTAGCGACAGTATTGCAGCAGCGTTCATGCTCAAATATTTTAAGTGGACAAGGACTGAGGAAAGACTTGAGATCATCTCAACGTGACACTTTGACCGTTTTAAAAGGCATGAGCTGCGTAACATGGCTGGGACGAATCGTGACCCGGATATTCGTCACCGGGTTCCACTCCTCAGTTGGGGAGCATTACTTGGTGGCAGCTGTCCCGGCTGAGAGATTTATCCGAAGACACATCTCCACCGGCCTTACCTCTAGCGCCTTGACAACCTCTGAAGGCCAGTCCTTAGTCAGTGGGGAAGATGGGCAAATCGCGAAGGAGACGACAAATCAGATTGCCCGCATGAGCAGCAAATCGACGGATATTTGCAGGGCCCTTCATAGCAAATGGCAGGACCTGCACTTAGGCCCTGGCTTCGTTTCAGTCGTCTCTGGGCTCCCAAAGGATTTCTCATCATCTCGGTTTAGGAAGGGGCAGTTTGGAGATGATGCCTGGTTCATCGCTACTGCAATGAATGCCGATGTCATTGGTATGTATCTCATCTCACGTCTCAGGGCCTGACCTAACCTTAACTGGCTGTTTATGATTGATACTCTGTAGGTGTTGCGGATGGTGTCGGTGGGTGGAGAAATTATGGTCTTGATCCTGGAGAGTTTTCCTACACGTTGATGCAGGCTTGTGAACGACTTGTAGAAGGAGGCTTGTTCGTTCCATCCAAGCCGGGTCGACTTCTAGCCACAGGGTATAGTCATCTTCGAAAAATGAAGCAAGTTCAAGGTGAGTGTTCAATTTTTAAGCGCTCCTTCAGGTCATCTGGTTATCTTGATACTAATATCGGTTGTCACTTAAAATTTAGGAAGTAGTACAGCATGTGTTGTGGCCTTGAGTCGAGCGGATGCTATCCTCTACTGCGCTAATTTGGGTGACTCTGGATTTGTGGTCCTTCGAGAAGGTCAAGTTGTTCATCGATCAAAGGAGCAGACCCATGCATTTAACACTCCGTTTCAATTAGCCTGCCCTCCTCCTGGTGAAGTGGGTTTATGTGACAGGTAAGTGTCAAAGTCAATCCATTTTATTTTTTAGTCTAACTACTTTAATCAAATGATTTGATATGATTCAACAGCCCAGACGCAGCGGATATATCCCAGCTTCCTGTAAAAGACGGAGACCTTATTCTTCTTGCCACCGATGGAGTATTCGACAATCTTCCTGACAGTATGCTCATGGCTGAGCTCATAAAGGTTGGCCTTCACTTCCTCTTATTTTATTAAGTGTCGAGATATTGGTTGGACATTTATGGAGTCATAAAATAGATGGGATTTTATTTATTTTACTACCAACTGTTTCTTAATAAATGTCTTCTTCATTTAGATTCAAGGAGAAAAAGACCCAGTACAACTGCAGTCTGCTGCTAATGCAATTGTATTGATGGCACGGACCATAGCATTCGATTCGAAGTACATGTCACCATTTGCCAGAAATGCTCAACAAAATGGAATTCATGCCATAGGTTAGTGTTTTATCTGCAGAAGCGCGTTTGAGTGACATGTCATTTCATATTTTAGTTTGAATTTGTTGATTCATTCATGTGTTATATTTGTATGTTGTAGGTGGGAAACCGGATGACGTAAGTTAGGACGTTGAGGATTTTAAATCATTGAATAGAAATCGTTTTGATCTTGTCCAATTTTGATTATGTAATTGATTTCACTTTCAGATTACTGTCCTTCTTGCCACCGTGACAATGGAGACGTAATTGAGTCTCTGCCCGTAGTCTTCTCGGAATGTAGTCCTAAAATAAGGCTTAATAATCTCGATAGGATACAGAAGGGGGTTCAAAACTTTATGATTATCAAATGATAGCATTAAACGCAGGTACTTTTCTTGAAACTTTTCAAGTCACATCTGTTACCAAATGTTGGTGTTGAAATACTAATATCCCGTTTCTGTTGACAGATTTGCTGCTCCAACCAAACCATCCAACTCTTCTGTATTATCCTTGGTGAATTTCTAACGAATGACTGATAAGTAGAAAACGCATATATAATATATATATATATAACTATAATAGAGACATATTTCTAAGCAATCGTCTAAAGGATAAGGCTCGAAATCGCAGTTTTGCTTTTAAAGACAGTCAAAACAGTAGAGCTGTTTATTTTGTGTGATCCTATTTTTCACGCTAGTGTTATGGACGTGTGTAGAAGAGCTAAGATATTTTTGTGTTTATGGAGACTTCAAATCCATACTTGTAACTTGTTCTTTCAGGAAAAAAATAAAAAGCTTCTGAAACGCTACTTTAAAGACTCGTCAGTACCCAAGCTTGTGCTAGAATGTTTATTTTATGATCGTTTTTGTGATAAGGTCAATTTCCAAAAAAATTGCTATCCAAAATGGCAATGGCCCAAAGTTATTTATCCAAAATTATAATAACATTTTTAGAAATGGATTTTTTTGGATAAAAACTATTGGCAATTACCATTTGGGATTGTCATTTTTGCGATATTGACCGCACACGATATTGTCCAGTACGGTGAATTTCAAATCACTAACATGGGCCCACAGTACAGCGAGGGAATCCTACGATTCCGGTTTTATGCATAAAATATCCATTGTGTAATTTGAGAAGAAAATATTTAATGAAAAAAGAAGACAAGGAAAGGAGAAGATGAACTAGAGAGAATATGGAAGGACTTATCTACAAATATATTACCTAATTAAAATGAAAAGGAAACACGATAAATTTTAATGAGATGAGATTTTTTTTTTTACTCTGGTAGTTGTTTTTTGAAAAAGGACCGAGGCATGAAAATAGTGCAGTTGAGATGACATTCGCTAAATCCCCCTTTGACTGACTCCCCGGCCTTGATGGCAAGAATACCAGTCGGCTCCAGTGACCAGCCCACATTGTCCGTTTTCAGATCCTTGGGGACAGTGAATCGACGAACGTACTCATGTGTCCGGAAGTTCTTCTCATCAATCTCCTCGACATGGGTGCCGACGACGGTGATGACATCGTCCACAATCTTCACCGTCAACTCCTGGGGACTAAACTCAGGGAGGTCGTTGAGTTTCACCTAGTGCCAAAATAAGGGGAATCGGTCAGGAACGTTTGAGTTGGCATATGGACCATGTCATGAAACGAATTGTACGGATTAATTATTTTATTACGTCAATCAATTGTCTACTACAAAGCTTGATTATTTTAATTGGTAGTGAGCGGATGGTACGACAAAACAACACATTAGCTTTTTTTTATATAGAAACGGTGCTACGCAATTCAGCACCAGCAAAAGTAATTAGAACTATCCACAATAATGTGATTGGTTTTTAAAAAGGTTTAGTTTAACAATCTTTATGTCTTTCCATGTACAAGGTCAACCTGGTCAACCAAGGACTTAGCCAAGGGTCACAGGGATCATTTTACCTCGAAGACGTTGCTGTCCTTGTCATAATTGAGGGACTCGACGGGCTTTTCCTGAATGGACTTCTGCTTAAAGAAAGAGTCCAACTCCTCCTGACTCATCTCCTTGGTGGCCCTCAACTTGGAATTCGAAGTCTTTTCCATATTGAAGCCAGACTGAGAGACGACTTGACCATCCGCCACCACCTTCTCCTTCTGACTCTCCGCTGCCCGACTCGACTTCTCCCCAATAGTCTCAGAGGACACGAGCTCCCCGTCCACGGAACTCTGCTTGGTGGCCAGAAGGGCCGAAGTAGCCAGACTGCTGGTGTGACTTTTGACACTTGACTTGACACCGCCTTCCACGCCGTCCCCCATCTCAAGACTGGACTGGGAGATGGAGGACATCTTGGTGGCCTTCTTGCTACTGCTGCTCGAGCTACTGCTCGTGCTTTTGCTCCCGAGTGATGACCCTGCGAGCATCTCGTCAAGACCGTGGTCACCGGAGAGTCCTAGTCGGTCGGACATTCCGGAGGAGGCGAGCCCCCGCGCGGATAGGGACGCTCCCATGAGTTCGTCCATATCTGAGGACAGTTCTCGGCCGCGACTGCTAAGCGAGGAGGAGGAGAGGACTGAGGAGGAGGCTACTTTCGTCGAAGATGAGACTGAGGAGACTTTCTTGGAGCTGCTCACGCTGCTACTGCTCATTGAGGATGACATGGCTAGTATCTGTTGGGGACTTTTAAATTAAAAAGGTCAACACTTGTAGTCCTAAAAAGAGGTGAGGATAGTTCTAGTCTATGGAATGTTAAAGAACTTACAGATTGAATCTTTTTTTTTTTGGTTGCAGAGTTGGGTTGACGGGAGATTCCACTGGGATTCCAGATATAGAAGAGTCTAGTAGACGAAGCTGTTGCTCAAAACACACTGGCACTAGAACCGAGAAGCTGATTGTCCCAGATCCTTTGGCTTTGTGTTGACTTCCTAAAAGTTGAGCTGGTTCTAAGTTGTAAGTAGGAGAGGAGGATGCCAGGAGGGTTTTATATCCTCAAAGTGGAGACGATGAGACATCCACCCTGACTCACGCTCGGCACTCAATGTATTTTAAGCGAAGGGGCAGATGAAAAAAATAAAAGAATTGGCTCTCCTCGCTTTTGTGTTGGACACTCGGTGTGCTACGGGCCAAGTCTGACTTCCATCGACATCGACCCTCCTCACCACCAGAGATCATAAATCTTGAGAGGTGACAGGTCGTTCAGTACTCTTGTGGGAAAATATATAGGACTTTGCTGGAAGGGGATGTCCAGGCTGGAGAAGATTGCTACTTGCTAGTAGCAGTTGCTACCCTCTTAGCTTTGTCGGTTCGGAGCTTTTGAGACGGCCTAGGACGAACTACAACATATGAGAGCTTTGTTTGTATGTTTGAGCATATCCACTTTCGACATTCCTCTGAAGAAAATGGAAGGATTGCTAGATTCTTCGAGATTGGATGAGTGAGCAAATAATAGCAACTCTGACTTTTGTGCTATGAACTATGCAAATGCAAATGAGGGTATGAGTGTATGAGTGTGTGGATATAGCCGCAGTCAGCAAGTGGACGTATTTGCGAATATCTGCAAGTTGAGATAAGCGAGTAGAATACCTTTTATGCATCATTCTTTCATTCTGCGATATGGCTCCATAGAACAATTAATGACCCGAGCCCGGTGGGGTTTTTTATGACTTTGGCAAAATGTCGTAAAAAGTTGATCGTAAACTCTGTAGGGCCCTGCGTGTCAGTATATTTGGTAGAGTGTATTAAGTATAGAATTCTAGTTCATCAATTCCTTACTCGAATCCATGCACTTGTCGATATATACTAATCTAAAGAGTTATGACATGTATGTATAATAATAAATATTTACTTGGGTTGAAAAGGGAGCAGTATCATATAAAATATAATCCATCCCACCTCATCCCAAAATATCCTTACAGATCCATTGGAAACTGTGCGGAAATGTTTCAGATCTGAGCTAAAATCAATAACAAAGGCCAAAAGCCTTTAATTGAATGCCCAAGAGAACGTGCCCACATTTCCCATCTTAAAAGGAGTGATTTCCAAAAACGGAGGTGTGTTAAAATATTAAATGGTTAATCAAGCCAGCCACCTTCCTCCTCATTTTCTCAATATATTCATCAAGCCTATTCATTAGTGCATAAGTATTTATACTATTTATTATAGAGAGGCAGAGGGACTACATCAAGTCCAATTAAACTCACGAATTTCTGGAGCTAAAAGAAAGATATTTGTAATTAAGGACAGGACAAAATTTCGTCTTCGTTATATTATTCAGTATGAGCAATTTACAAGAATTCTCTTAAATTGGAGTCAATGTGGGTTTAATCAATTTCTACCACTGCGGGGAAATTGGCTTCAATCCCATCGTGAGTTTAATTAAATGCATTTAATTTTTTTAATTGTTCAGATTGTCCCTAAAATATGATTAAACGCACTGAATCTCATCTCATTTATCCATTTGAACCCATTAAACCCATCAGTGGTAAATTGCAAGCTTCTCCAAAAATAATTTATTTCTACCATTATGGTGAAATTGGCTTCAATTCCATCATGGATTTAATTTAATTAATTTTTTTTAATTTGTTCACGGTGCCCCAAAATGAATTTAATCCATTTAATCTCATCCGTTCATTTTCACTAAACCCATCAAAACGGGAAGTAAGTGGGGAAAAGTGTGATTTTAGAAACGCTAGTGAGAGAATCCCCAACCGCATTTTTACCATTGGTTCTCAAGCTAATTGGCCCTTCGTTTTTTTTACAGTTTCGAGCTACGAGATTAAACTGGCCGTGTAGAAGCTAAGTAAATGGAAACCCACGCCAACTCTTCCATTCCTATATCATCATCGTGGGAGACAAATAAATACACACCAGGGCTATAATTTTCTTATGTAGGTGGTGGTGGTGGCATGTGTTTTTTTTGTTTTTTTATACAAAGAGATGGTGAAAAAGGATTTGATTGACACGGATTAGTCATCTAGTTCCCCGATGGGATTACCCCTGAGCATTTCTGAACCTTGTTTAACTAAAGGAGACAAGGACTTGAGATCAACACTCACGGATTTTGGCACCCATCCCTCTTGATACAAATAAAATGCCCATGGACTTGCTATCATCATCATCAGCTCATCCGTTTCAGCAGTCTGACATTCAGAGGAGGATTAGCTAAGCTTTTATTTAGGATCCGAAAATTCGGGGAAGCATTTCGGTGACTAGGGCAATAATTAAGGAGAGAGTAACCTTCGATTAAACCGAGTAGATAGAGTAGCCCATGAAATCGGGTTTGGCAGATATCATTTAATGATTGAAGTAATTTAAGTCACCTATATTTATATTTAATTTCACCGAATAATTAAACTATTTGGACGCATTTAATCGTACCTAATAAAAAAATCGCGAACCCTCAATTTTAATATGAAATGGCGCATATTTATTTTAATTTCAAAAAAATCCAAAATGTCAAAATCAAACAAAGTAATCAAATGAATTAGTTAATAAGAGTCAACCCATCAAAGCTAATGCCATTGTTGCTTTTTTGGGACGACCTTTGCCTCTTTTCTGTCCGATTGGAACAGTTTTAGCTTCTGGACAGACATGGAATACTGATTTAACTATAGCTGAACCGAAAATGTGCTTGCACATGTACTGTTTCAAGAAAACTGGACAGGTACATCTCGATGACTGCCAAAGCCGGGTTAAGATATAAATGTAGGTGTCAAAAGTCAAGCTCAACTTGCAACGTTGTAGATTTAATTAAAAGTGGCCGTTTAGAATCGCAATTATTACTTGTTTTGCAAGAGTATCGAAGGATAAGTCATGGGTGGATTTTGTTGGGGGCTGAGGGGCTCTTGCTCGAGAATTCATTTCTCTGTTTAATTAAGTAGGCAGAGATGGGATTTTTATGGTGTCAAAAAATTTGACCCTTGACCTTTAAAATGATTTACTGGTATAAGATAAAAGTTGACAGATCTTCTGCTGCTGATTTATGCATAGTGGATTCATCTCCTAAGAATGACTGGATATGTAACGTTTAGCAATTTATTTAACCATGTAAATATCTTTGTATCTTATCTTTGTTGAGAAACTTTGTATCGGGTTTTCTTTATATCAATGGAATCGTGTGTTTATATTTTCTCATGGGATTAAATTTATTTATTCTCAGCTTATCATTATCTCAATAAGGAGGGGTCAAAATGCTTAAACTTTTAAATACAAAATACAAACACAAAATACTTCCCATAAATTGCCAAAATACAAAATACATTTAGAATTTAGAGCAAAATTTCAAATACAAAATATTATTGTTTTAAATACCCAGAATACAAAATACCAAATACTTTTGTTTAAAACACCCATAACACAAATTTTGAATTTTTACTAGCTTTCCAAAATACTTAAATAATTTGTGTCCAGTTAGGCCCGTTTTGCAAAGTGCAATGCTTCAAAATGCAATGTATAAATACAAAATACTTTGTTGAGACGGATACGAAAATACAAAATAAAATTGTATTTGGTATTTTGTCCAACTCAAAGAAGCTCAAGGACTTCGAGACCTCGTGTTTCATTTCTTTTGTCCTCCGATCCTTAGAATATTTGAATGACTTTTAATTTTCCCAGGGGCCATTGAAATACTTGCAGTGTAGCCGAAAATAAAACTACAACCCTTTATACGCCACTGGTTACAAGATTCTTTAATTTTTTTATAACTATCTTTTATAACTAATAAATGAATAAATAAAACAGATAAATCTTAAATAAAGTGTATCGCTCACAAATCCCTTGATCTTCAAATCTTGATGAATCAAACAAATCTGGCTTTGAAATTGTTTAAAAATGCAGAAAATTAGTTTCCAGACACACACTCGGCATTATAAAACGGGAAATGATCGTTTGAAATAAAAATTAAAGGAGATAAAATACTTCCAACACCCTCCTCACTTATCTCACATAACCAAAAAGGTTGAAAACCATTTAAATACAAAACAGTCTCATAGATTCAACTTGTCGTGCAAGGACTCCTCTCAAACACTCACTCGCCCAGTGCCCTCATCAAAAATCCTTCACATTTCTTCTCCAGTATCAAAAAACTTAAATTGGAAACAGAAAAAACCACTTTGGATTTTAAAATCCGTGAAAAATTCACAAAAATGTCCCCTCTACCTCTGACCTCCCTCACCCTCCTAATTCTCACGGCTCTGTCCCCATCTGAAAGTGCCAACATCGTCTTCATACATCACATGTACGTCCCCTTACTTTAAAACTAATTTCACTCAGTTTCGAGAAGGATCAGTTTTTATTTTCAGGGCATCCTTCAGTCACATCGTAGCGTCCAGGCCGTTGGCAGAAGCCCTCGTCCTCAAAGGACACCAGGTCACGTACATCGCTGCCGCCCACGCGCTAACACAATATCCTAACATCACCCACATAGTTCCAGAGGCCCTTAGAAAATACATGGAGACTATGCTGGATGAAGAGTTTGACCTGCAGACAAGACTTGAGGGACGGATGCCCAACTTGCTGACTATAGCTGATCAGATGAACGTAGAAGGTTGCGACGCGCTTCTAGGCAGCGCCGAGTTTCAAATTTGGATGAACTCCACGCCCAAAGTTGACCTGGTCTTTATCGACAACTTCCCCGAGTGCGGGATGGGGGTGGCCCACAAGTTGCAGTCCAAGCTGGCCGTCTTCCTTCCTATAGCTATGAACCCAAAGTACTTTGATGCCTTGGGCCTTCCCACCGAGTCTTCTTCTATTCCAACGTGGACTTGGTATTTCAAAACGCCGCTGACATTTTTAGACCGGGTCAAGAATACGCTCTCCCCCCTTGGATGGCGGATCAATCAAATGCGCTACTGGGCTAGTATGGAGGCCGTGCTCAAAAATAATCTATACATTCAAAATCTGCCCTCTGTGGACCAACTTTATAAAAACATTGGGATCGTGTTGATGAATGGGCATTTCTTGGATGAGTATCGGAGGTCCTTGCCCCCCCTTTTTGTCAACATCCCTGGACTTCATGTTCGTGAGAGTCATAAGGAGTTGCCTACGGTAATCCAGATAGTCCAATCTGATCTTATTGACTTTTTTTAGTCCGAATCCGAGGGCTTATGGGATCATGTTTATCTCCGTCTGTCCATCCGTCCGTCTTGAAGCTTGTCCGATCCACTAGAAATTTTGCATACATGTTTATTGAGTCGATCAGAAAAAGAGTTCGAAGTTGGCCTTTTCCGTCCATCTAATCACCCGTGGGGATTGGGTAAATCTGAGAGATAAGATCAAACATGGACATTATGTGTTGATTGAGGGAGCCCTTGGGGGCAGGTCATGGGGGGGGGGGGTTGAAAATAAATTGTGTATCATGTGGACGTGGACTTGACATTTTCGGACTTTTAAAATCCAGTTTGTGGGTAAAACAGATGTGATTTATGATTACAGGACCTCGAAGAGTTTGTGAGCAGGGAGGACGAAGATGGGAACGGTAGTGAAGGATTCGTCTATGTCAGCTTTGGAACTGTCGTCAAAGCCCCCAAACTGCCCCAAAATATCCGTCAAGTGTTTTTCAAGTCTATGAAGGCCTTCCCGAACATTCGATTTCTTTGGAGGTGGGATGGAGAATTTCCCAGGGACGTTCCTAAAAACTTGTACTTGTCCAAATGGTTTAACCAGCAGGATTTACTCGGTTCGAATTAAAAAAAAATTAGTGTTTCTATAAAAAAAATTGGGTTCTAAATTTTTTGTAACCCCATCCCCATAGGTCATCCGAAAATCCGGGGATTTGTCACTCAAACTGGACGACCGAGTTCCCAAGAAGCGATTTTCAATTCAGTACCGATGATCACCTTCCCAGTTCTTGGAGGTATGGAAAAATGAGCTGGGAATTTTAATCGGTTTTCGGGAGTTTTTGATACATGAAAATATTTTCATAGATCAAGACTACAATTCTGAAATGCTGGAAGACTTGGGTGTAGCCATTCGTCTGGAGATCTCGGACGTCACCGAGAAAGAGTTGACACATGCTTTCTCAACTATATTACATGACAATAAGTAAATGGAATTTTTAAATAGGAACTTGAATTTAAAGGTCATAATTTAAAAAGGATTTGAATTCATGTAGCATGAAGAAGAGGGTGGAAGAAGTTTCGAAATTGTACAAAGACTTGCCGATGAAACCTATCGACACTGCTGTATGGTGGACAGAGTATGTCCTTCGACATAAGGACTCGTCTCATCTCTTGCCAATGGCCATCGACCAGACTTGGTATCAACGAAGACTTTTAGACGTTTGGGCTTTTCTGGCCGGTTTTATTTTCTTATTGGCCCTTGTGGCATTTTATGTTGCTCAGATTGCTTTCAGATACTTCGTTGGTAAAGTTTTTGTAACAAATAAAATAAAGTCCAGTAAGAAAAGTCAATAAATTATGCTTTTTAAATTAAACTATAAAGTTAGAGCTTGTTTATTTTTTTTATATAGAATATAATTATTATTTATAAATGTATAAGATAAACATTGATACACAGTATACACTACACTAATATACACTGTAATAGGTTCATTAATGGTCCACTATTGATAAGTAGCCTTTTTTGTAGGTCAAGGGTCCATTGTATAATAGATGCTCATTAATTTTAGAGTCCAAGTCCTCTCTCTCCTCATACACACTAGACACCAAGCATAATACAGTCATCACAACAATGTAATAATATTCATCGGTCTATCATTCTCAGAGTCAAATATTATTTTTTAAATTCCAATAGCAATTCTTAAATTCCTTTTTAAAGTATTTTCACAACTTCCTACTGATACATTATTATTCATCAGTCATGGTTGCAAAAAAAAATTTGTATAAAATTTCCTAAGAAAATTCTTATGGAGACATAAATGTCTCAGACATATTTGTCGCCAGACATATTTGTCGTCAGACATATTTGTGGTTAGACATATTTGTCCAGACATAAATGTCGCAGACATATTTGTCGTCCCCCCGTTTCGCCAGCTTCATATTTATATCTCTAGTCTCCTTAGCCTCGTGAACCGAGTAATTTATTTACCAAATAGTCAAGTAGTTATCAAGGAGTATCAAAACAAACAAACAAACAAACAAAATTATAGAGTAGATGGAAGCAAATGATTCCTACAAAACGAAAGCCACAATTCTCAAATTGACATGGAAATTTTAAAATTATTATTTAAACAGTTACAAATCCTTATTTTAAATGCTCTTATTTGAGGGAAAGGCTAATCAAGTAATTAAAGTCCACACACAAAATCCCCATTTTTCTTCTGCCCAGGGGTCAAAGTTACAAAAGCTTGGCCACAGGCACAGAAATGAGTGCATTGATCGTGTAGCTCAAAATAGAAAAGTCAAAGGTTGACTTTGTCGACCGTTTGAACTTGAACACTCGATAGCCCCCAACACCGAAATAGACATCAAACGTTTGCAAAGCCGCAATCCTTCGTAAAAGATAAGCTCTGGAAAATCGGGACAATCTCGTCTTTGTTTTAAGCTCTTTCAGAAGTTCTGCGGAGGAGTCATGACTTTGCAAAGCTAAGGCAATGATAGCCTTGTTCATAAAAAACACGACGAAAGAAATAACCGGAGGGGCCAGAGAAAGGGGAAATGGGATTGTGGTCATTAACTTGAAAGTGGCAAAGTTGCTGACGATAAAAAGTCCGAAGCCAATGCCCATTGCACAGCCTATGAGATGTTCAGTGACAGGGGCGGCGATGTTGAGAGTCAATTGGAGTTGGTCATAGAGCCGGATGATTTTGAGGGTGCCGTAGGGACTCTGAAGACTACGTCTGTACCACCCCACTGCCCTTGAATTGAAGTCATTGAGAACGGCAAAGAAGAGCATTGCGAACAATGGAGCCGCGCTTCCCATTGCGGCAATTTCGTTACCGCAGATATACAATCCGATTAACCGCAGGGTGATGCTATGAACCGCTGTCCAATTTCTTCCCAAGACATTCAACGGGGTCACGGGGTCAGTAAAGATATGATAGTACGGGTCAATATTGAAAAAGACGGAAAAGCACGCCATCATCGGAGGCAAAATAATAACAACGTAGAGAAGCAAACTGAGACAACGACCCAAAAATATATAATTTGATGAACTCTGACCTAAAATGAATTGAAAATTTTAAAAATTTATTTGAATATTTAAAAAATTTAAAATTACTAGTTTAAGCTTGGTGTTGGATAGAAAGATTTTTATTTTTAGCCCGTTTGTTATGGCTTATAGGATCACCGCTTGTCTGTCCGTCCGTTTAAAAACTGGAAGGATATTATCAGAAGTTTTCAAGAAACGAACGTAGCTTTCGTAGCTGATTGGAGTAGGTTTTAAATATCGAGCCTAGCTTTTATTTCAAATACTTAATCTTGTCTCCCACATCTTTGAATATTAATTTAGGAGTAGAAAAATTAAACATTAGGATTGCAATAAACATTAAACATTTCTCTATTCCGAAAAAAATCCATTTTGAATGCATAAAATATATTTAAATAAATACACACTCACCGAACTTGGCAGTTTCCTTGCTATGTGTAACTCTTAGCGCATGGTTCCAAGAGATGACCACGTTAGTTCCAAGAAATCTAATTCCAAAGGCAGCATAAATGGCCATTGTTCCCACGAATCCCAAAATCAATTGGAATAAAATGATCCATGTCGGGATTTTTATTGTCGTGGAAAACATTTGACGTAATATAATATAACCGATCAATGAAACTGTCCCAAATTCAACTAACAAGTTAAAATACCAAACCAGCAATTTACGTTCTTTTCCAATAAGAATCATTTTCAGCGATTTCTCATCCCACTTGACGGAAAGGCTTTTTCCATTTTGAAAAAATCGAACGTATTTTTGAATTACGGTATGAAGCAGTGAACTCGACATGATGCAACTCAATTCTGAGCCTTAAAACGAATTTAATTGAGCTTATCAACTTAGATTCCTTCATACTATTGATTAAGTCGTTAGCCGTCGCCCAGCTACTTTATTTGCATGTCCGTCCGTCCAGACAATAGCTTCGGAATCGGAACACATCAATTTTTAGCCCGGGCCAGGGCTTATGTGATCACCATGTCCGCCTGTAACTCTCTTTAAACGTGTCCGATTGACTTAAAATTTTGTACACAAGTACATAAGGTCAAAAAAATGAATAAGTTCTAAGATGGGTAACATCGGTTTAGTGGGGGACCTGTGGTGATCAAAAGGCCCCCACCGATTAAGGTTACGTAGTCAACATAACAAAACATGAGCTAGAGACCTGAAATTTTGCATACTGGTAGTTCATGGTTCCTTTATAGCAAATACAAAGTATTACTTGCAAAACTTTAATACTAGAGTGACCCTATGGGGGTATCCCCACCGATTGTCATAAATTGGCTTAGTAGCTTGAAAATTTTTATCAAACTGGCTCGGGCTATATGAAGTTGCACCTGTGAGTTTTTAATATCCATTTCATATCTGGTGGAGGCCAAGCTCTAAGATGGGTAGACCTCTTAAGGGTATTTTAAAAGTTTTGATCTGGTACTACACAACAAGCGCTGCTGCTGTACAATCCGCGTAGAGCCCGCTGGAACGGGCATCGCTTACAATAAATAATTAGCCATCGGTGCCCGAGCGGGCGTTGTTGACATGCCAGAAATTCATTTGGGGTGGTGTGTACATTTATTGTTGAGTGGCTAAGAGTGGGCGCCGGATTAAAAGGGTGACAGACACACACACAAAGATTTCATCGCAATTCCTGTTTAGGGTTAAAGAAAAAGACGGGAGACGAGATTCGTATTTTAATTCGATGCTTGCGGCACAAGTAGAATAAATTTTGAATATTCCAAAATCAAATCGACAGTTTAAAATTGAAATGACTTGCTTTAGTTTCTTAGATGCGTTTGGAACGGTTTATTTGTAGAAAATATTGCATGCTTATATTCTGATTGAAAAATGCTTTATTTCATTTATTTATCTTCTATTTGACCCAATAAATATGTTTCTCATAGAATACCCTTTATTAGAGAATTCAAATCAAAATATTGCATTGAATAATTCAATAGATCTGGAATGATTTTAATACTTCTTGAATCCACGAAATTGTTCAGATAAGGTTTCAAGATTATACAAAGTCTGACATGCCCCTTTGTCGGATCGATGGGATGGGAGTTGGTCTTGTTCAAAGGAAAAACCGATAAATGTTAATAAAAGTTAACTCAACGTCGTTAGAAATGAAGATGGAATTTTCCATTAAAATTAGTTGGAATACCCGGGACTCAAGAAAGGATTTCCGGGTCATTTACCAGGATTCTGTCTTTTTCCTTTTTTGATCAGACTTGACCATTTTTCAGATATATTTATAAAACTTTTGAATGAATTCAATGAATATTTTAAATTTTTCATGAAATTTCAATTAACATTTTTTATTTTACACTTTTTTGGCCATATTATATGTCTAAATAAATGAACTTTTAACTTGAATTTATAAAGTTTTTGGCCAATTCTACTCGGTTTGCAAGATCTGAGGGAACAAAACCTACTTAACGTGCTCCTCTGAGTTCCACATTTACATCTGCAGGTATTATAACTACAATTTGATTATTATTATATTTTGTAATCAGATTTTTCAATCAAAATATTTTGAGGGATATTTGTCGCTTTAAAAAAATTTTTACAGGCATAAATGTCGCAGGCAAAACTTATCCTTCGGACAAGTTAAGCTTTCGTACGTCCTCTCAGTCGCGTCGTCGTTTGAAGCTCTTAGAGAATAGTCGTTGAGGATGACAAAGAAAAGCATCGAGAATATTGTTGGTGGCCACTTCGTTACCGCAGATCCAAAACCCGAATAACCTCAGAGCGATGCTGTGAACTTGTGTCCAATTTCGTCCAAAGATATTGAGTGGGGCGATAAGGTGATAAAATCAAAAGTAATACGGGTCAGCATTGAGAAAGACGGAAGAAATAGTAAGGATCGGCGGTAAAATCAAAGGGCGTAGAGAAGCAAAGTAATACAGTGTCCCAAAATCTTATAATTTGATGAACTCTGACCTAAAAGTAAGATTAGGTTGAAGATTATTGAAGTTATTTACAATCTGTCATATTTGTTAGATGAGCTTGTAAAAAATGTTTTTGTTAGTTTAAAGCTAATTTTCTTGAAGGGCAGACAAACCCCCTCAAAACCGTAGAAATGAGTAGTTTAATTAGAAAGTTAATTGTGTTCGGGGTGTAATTGAGACTAAATTCTCATTGTAAAGCTCACTATGTAATTAGAAAACGGATAGGTGTAACATTTTAACTCATTTAATGTACTTTATTTAAAAATTTTGAAAATTCTTAAATAAAACAGAAATAAATGAATCTCTAAAGGTTTTTATTTACCAGAGTTTAGTGTTTAGTCACTCTGTGTAATTCCCAATAAACTTTTCCAAGAGATGACAACATATAATCTCAATCCAAATGCAAAAGCAACGACAATGGATCCAAGAGTTCCCAAAATGAAGTTGTATAAAATGATCCAGGTAAGGATTTCAAGTGTGGGCGAAAATACTTGACGCAATGTAATATAAGCGATCATTCCCACAGTCACCAATTCAATTAACATGTTTAAATACCAATTAACTAACTCCGTTTCTTTTACAATAAGAATCATCTTCATAATGCTTAAAAGAATTTCAATTCTTGAGCAAGTTTTTCCATTAAATTATTTAAGAGACTTGGATTTCTCAAAGAAAGAACCCAGTAGGAATAATATACAGAAATAAATGGCTTTTGTTGCATAAATTTTTAAGATAACATTCCGCTCAATTTTTTTCTACTAATCCAATAAACAACTTCCATGCAAAAAATTAATCCTCTTATTTTAAATATTATTAAGATTGGGAACCATTCAAACTGCTTCAAAAATATTCCACCATCCATTCTATAGTTCCTTTAAGTACTCCTCTTATAGTCTGAATTATAGTAACTGCATAGCACAGACAGGCAAAGGAGGTCACAAGCACCCTCGTTCAGTTCAAAAGCGGTATCTCATCATCTGGGGCACTGTTACTCAAAATGCCCCCCTTAATTGTGTTTGAAATGGGCAGGAACCTTTGTTTAAGCATTTATGTACGGACGGACCAGTAAATTAGTAACCATTGAAGGTGAGTGGACCAATAACTTTCCAGTCCATTTATTCGAAAGGATGCCCGTCATTCCAGTTCCGGCTAATCTTAAAGGTCAACTTTTTAAAGTACCCAATGACGGGAATTCTTATCTCTCAAAAGAAACCGGATCAATTACAAAAGCTTGGCCACAGGCACAGAAATGAGTGCATTGATTGTATAGCACAATATATAATAGTCAAAGGTGGACTTGGTCGACCGTTTGAACTTAAACACTCGATAGCCCCCAACACCGAAATAGACATCAAACGTTTGCAAAGCCGCAATCCTTCGGACAAGATAAGACCTGGAACGTCCGGCCAATCCCGTGGCTGTTTTAAGCTCTTTAAGAAGAACTGCGGAGGAATCACGACTTTGCAAAGCTAAGTCAATAATAACTTTGTTTATGAAAAATAGAACTATACAGAAATAATCGGAGGGGCTAGCAAGAGGGGGAAAGGGATCGTCGTAGCCAATTTGACGGTGGCAAAGTTGCAGACGATAAAGAGGCCGAATCCGATGCCCATTGCAGAGCCTATGAGATGTTCAACAACAGGGGCCGCCAAATTGAGGGCCAGTTGGAGTTGGTCATAGAGCCGAATTATTTTTAAAGTACCGTGGGCACTTTGAACACCACGTCTGTACCACGCCACTGCCGTGGAATTAAATTCGTTGAGTACGGCAAAGAACATCATTGAGAATAAGACCGAAATGGTTGCCATTGTGGCCACTTCGTTGGCACAAGTCCACAAGGCGATTAATCGGAGGGGGATGCTGTGAACTTGGGTCCAATTCCGCCCTAGCAGGGTCAGGGGGGCGATGGGGTCAGAAAATAAGTGAAAATACGGGTCCACGTTTGTTAAGACGGAAGAGAAAGCAATGAATGTGGGCAAAACTACAAGCGCGTAGAGTAGGGAAACTAAGCAGCGTCCCAATGTTTTATAGCGGGAACAACTCCGGCCTGAAACAGATTTAATTTAAAGTTTTTTTTAAACTGATCACTGACAAGAAATGGCTTGAAATATTTGCGTGTATGCGTCTGTCCCACAAAACCTGGCGCCTAATGTAACCCATTAATTATTAAGTTTCACGTTGCCCCAAATGTTTAATTCAAAATATTATTAAATTAAAAGTTATTACGGCTCTAGTGTTTTTGAATAAAAAATTTGACAAGCTTAAATATTTAATTCCAAATCTCATGCCGTCTGTCTGTTCCAGGGTTGACCCTTTTTAATCTTTATAAGACACTTTTATGGAAAGTGAAAAAAAAAATGTTTTCAATCCCGTCTGTTTTGGCAGATATTTTCTAATTTATTTGTTTAACTCATGATTAGATCAGGACTGCACAGTTTTTAGAATTTTGGGGCTTTGAAATTTCCCTACTTTATGGCCAACCCTAGTCTGCGGTCTAAACGATCCGGTTTCCAACCCGAGTGTGCCCATCTTATAGCTTAGTCTCAGCTAGGACATCCAAAACGGACATCTGAAAAGAGATTCAGAACAAAATGACTTGTACTGACAGACAGACGGACACGCGAACACAGCTACGCTAGTTACCAAAACCATACAACAATGCTACTTTAGAATTTCATGGGTTAGAGCTAAATCCGTTTCTAAAATGCCCTAAGTCTGACTTCATTTTAATAGCTTAAAGTTGAACGAAACATAAAAACGGTGGTGGTTCCAAAAGGTTTCTTTACCCAAATGTCCGGCTTCCTCACTCTGAGTAATTCTCAGCAAATGGTTCCAAGAGTTGACCACATTAATGGTATAGAATCGAATTCCGAACACACATCCCAACACGATAGATCCCACAAATCCCAAAATGCCGTTAAACAATAAAATCCAGAGGGGTATTTGAATGGTGGTGGTAAAGATTTGACGTAGATTTATATAAACGATCAAGAGTACCGTCAACAGCTCAACTAAGATGTTCAAGTACCAATTCAATAGTTTCCTTTCATTCTGAATGTGGACCATTTTCAGTGATTTCCAATCCCACTTGACTGAAATACTTTTCCCATTTTGGTAGAGTCGAGCGTATTCTCGAATTACAGTATGCAGCAGTTCATCAGTTGACAACGTTGACATGATGAAACCAAGTGGTCAAGTTGACAAAAATTTTTAGTCTATAGCTGAAGCTGAGGCTTTACTTGTTATATAAAAAAATTCCTTCCAGACACGGTTTCAGATGTTAGGTAATTTGGAATTAGTTTTAATTTCGATGAATAGAGATGAGCTGGACTTTTTATTCATAGGTAAATCTATTTATTTTAAAATGAATTAAATAGACGTCAAGCCTCTGAGTGACGACAGCTTTCAGCCCACAACTGAAACTGAAGTTAGTTATAATATAAGAGCATTTCTTTCTCAGGCAATTTAAGATTTTAGGTACTTTGGAATTTATTTCATAAATAAACCATTCTCTTGATTCGTATGTGAAGATATTGATTTTATATGATTTTATATCATCCAGGTACTGAAGAGTTTAAGTAATCAAGGTAGGATGATATAATTAACATTGGAATCATGGAAATCCTTTTTAGAATTGACAGTCCATTATATAAGCTATTTAATTTTGGGCATATGAAAATTACACGAAATAATCGTTAAGGTATGAGCCAAAGTTGACACACCCCTCCAGTAATCCCCTTACATAAAATTTCATAGGAATAATGAACTATTTAAAAGGGGTAGTCCAAATTTCCATGTTTAATTAAAAACAGTTATGAATTTAATCTTTTTTAAAGACTGACCTCATTTTTGGACACAGGGTTTCTTAAATACCACTTTTTGGACTAACTTACCACTGTGATGGTATTAATGACGTGGTATTTATTGGTAATTATCGTAATAATACCATTAAATACCATTAATACCACTACTTAAAGTGGTAAATAACGTTAAATACCATTAATACCACTAGATTAAAACCACTCGAAACCCTGTTTGGACATTGATTGTCTTGAAGTACTCGTATTTACATGTGAATGTCCAAATTTCCTATAGTTTGTCTTGTGTAACTTTAAAAAAATATTTCAGTGAGTGTAGTAAGTCGCCTAATTCATTTACTACGGTGACATATTTACCACAGGGACATATTTATAATCGGGACATATTTACCGACTACGTCCCTGAAAAATATGGATATTCACAGTATTCACACTCACACACGAAGGGAACATAATTATCACCTGCCATCCATAATTTTTCCATCAAACGAACAAAAAAAGCACGTGGCGTGTGAATTTTAGTGTAACGTCCACACACCGATTAAAAATACCCATGTCCCATCTTGAATCCCAAAACTTATCCTCTTAACAATTTTAATAATTACCAAAGTTTTACTTTTACCTTCTAGTTAATCTAAACTTGTTATCCAACTTGACAAACTAAAAAAATCTTTTATCGACTAAGCCTGCGAGTTTGCATAGAGATTTTTTGTTGCACGTTTTTATAATTCAAGGGCAGCTATTTCAAGTTGATCAACTTGATTGACTAAAAGGTAAAGGGTTACACAGACATGCAATGCTGCATTACATAAGGACAATATAGCAAATGCCATGAGGTTTTTATTTAACTATTCGATTATCAGAGCCTGAGCTGACTGGAGCTTCTTCCTCAATCCCATCATCATAAATTTAAATGCAAATCCCATTTCCCCTTGTCTTCTCCTTAACTTTACTAGCAAAATGGACACAAGGGGCGCATATCGTTTTTATTCACCAAATGTAAGTCAACATTGTTCAAAATTTTCTAACCTTCAATTTACAAGTTTTAGCCCGACTGGGATATAAATTTCCAAAATCAGTCCATCCAATGACCCGTGGGGGTCAATAGTAGCTTGTCTTTCCGAGCAGGGCTAAATGTTGTAAATCTAAATCAGTTGGACGAGAAAGTTTTCTAATCATTGTTCTTCCCCTAAACCCTGAAGGGCCTCGTACAGCCACATAGTGACAACAAAGCCGTTGGCAGACGCTCTCGTCCAGAGAGGTCACAATGTAACCTACATATCCGGAGTAAGGTCTCCCCCCACAAGTCCGAACATGACTCACATAGTCCCTGAGCATCTGGCCAACTTCCTCTCGGTCGTTATTGAGGAGAGCTACGACATCTCGACCCGACTTGAGGGACGGATGCCAAACTACTTGGCCGTCTTGGAGGAGATGAACCTAATATTTTGTCAAGCTCTGCTCCAAAGCCCCGAGTTTCAATTTTGGCTCAAATCTACTGAAAACGTCGACCTAATTTTTATCGACAACTTCCCCGGGCCGGAGTGCGGCATGGGCATCGCTCAAAAATTGGACTCCAAGATTGCCGTTTTTCTCCCTCACACATTGACCACAAAATATATGGACATGCTCGGTGTTCCCTTAGAATCCTCGTCCATACCTGTATGGACTCAGGTTATGAAGACCCCCATGACTTTTTTGAGCCGGGTCAAAAACACTCTGGAAGCGTTGGGGTTTAGATTTAATCAAATTATTAAAACGGGTGCAATGGAACTGTTGCTCAAACAATATTTGGAGATTAGTGACTTCCCCCCGGTGGGGGACACTTTACGGAATATAAGTCTGGTGCTTATGAACGGACATTTCCTGGAGGAACATCGACGACCTTTGCCCCCCATTTTCGTCAGCATTCCTGGGCTGCATATTTCTGAAAATCCTCCCCCGCTGTCGAAAGTACTTAAAAGCCCATTTATTTTTTCAAGTATCACTGTCTACTTTTTTTTAATGTAATGAGCCCTTTTAAAAACTAGGAGATTCAGGACTTTGTAGACAGTAAAAGTCAAGATGGGGATCCTAGTGAGGGATTCGTCTATATTAGCTTCGGAACTGTAGCCAAGGCTTCGAAACTGCCCTTAAGTATCCGGGAAATATATTTCAATTCTATAAGAGCCTTTCCCAAAGTTCGGTTCTTGTGGAAGTGGGACGGGGATATTCCAGAGGATAAACCCGAGAATTTGTATTTGTCCAATTGGTTCAATCAACAAAGTTTGCTAGGTTCGGAATTTTACTTAATTTAAAAATGCTCGGGATTTCAAAAATAAAATAAATTAATGTTTGCAATTTTGCAGCGAGTTCTAAAATCCAAGGATTTGTCACCCAAGCTGGTCGGCCTAGTTCACAAGAAGCTCTTTACAATGGAGTGCCAGTTGTAACCTTCCCAATTCTTGGAGGTACTGTCTCCTTTACTACAACTCTTCTGATTCCATCTCCAAACAAAATGGCTGCCAGGCTATTCCAATTTACAAAAGAGAACTCTATAAAAAATTACCCTGACAAAATTAGGAAAAATCCCCAGCCTGCTGGAATATTGAATATGTCCATGGCAGCCATTTTTTTGGAGATGGAATTGGAATAGTTGTAGCAGACGAGACAGTATAGACCAAAAAAATTTCATCCGAATATTTTTGCCAAGAAACTGAGCCCAAATTTTGTATTAATAGATCAAGACTATAATTCTGAAATGCTGGAGGACTTGGGGGTTTCCATCAACCTGGAGATTGGGGATGTGACTGAGGAGGACTTGATAAAAGCCTTATCGACCATTTTATACGATAAAAGGTAACACCATTTTAATTTTTAATCCCAAATAATATTTTTATAAGTGCCATAGTGAATGAATGAATAAATTAATTCTAGGATGAAAGAAAGATGCTTAGAAGTTTCGAAAGTCTGCAAAGACTTGCCGATGAAGCCGGTTGAGAGTGGAGTGTGGTGGACAGAGTACGTTCTTCGACATAACGACACCTCCCACCTCATCCCACTAGTCGTCACACAGACCTGGTATCAACGAAGACTTTTGGACGTCTGGGCTTTTATAGCCATTTCCATCCCATTATTCATATTTGTTACCTTTCGGGGATTCGGATTTATTTTTTGGACCACCAAGAAATTAAAGCAAATGTGATTGTGAAATCAATTTAACACAATTACAAGGCGTCAAATTTCTTTCTTTAATTTTTCACTTGAAATTTCAAATTTCAACGGCCAACCTTGGTTCCAGGACCTAAATTTTCGAGAAATTTCTGCTCGACTCCAATGGATTGAATTCAAGTAATTAATTTCATTTTTACCGAAGCTTCGTCACTCTTGGGGACTCTCAACAATAGTTTTTAAAGCTATGACGACATTGGTGCCATGAAATCTGATTCTTTTCTTAAGGCACAAGTCAGGACCAGTGATATCGTGAATCCAATTATGTCTTTCTTAATTTACTTTGTTATTTATTATTTATTTATTCATCAATTTCAATAAATATTTCTGACGTACTAGGGCATCGATCGGAGCAACTCTAATTTAAGCTACATCGACAAGGACTGCCGTTTTGATATGATGGGGACCATGACGTGGGGTGACTGTAAAATGAAAAGGAATTAAGCTTTGAACTGACACAATCACAAAGTGTGTCACTGTAATCTTAATGACCATTAATGTTGGACTAAGGGTCAATAAAACGAGCCCAGAAACAATTAAGGAGCTGGAGATGTCTACATGATAAAAAAAAGTATGTGCGTTACATCCAAATTTCTGATATAAAATTCCTTGATGGAAATCTTCCTTTTTTTCCAGGCTTATATGGAAATAGGTATAGAAATGATTGGTCATTGTGGATTTCAGATTTGGGCCAAAGTGGAGACTTTCTTCGAGGAACTTAATTAAACACCTTACAATTGTATTAATTTCAAAAATATTTCATTATGTTTGAAAATGATTATATAGGTATAGGTAATGAATAGCGTTTCTGAGTTTTAAAAAGATCAGAATCGAACATTAAAATGTAAGTTAGTGTATAAAAATCTAATAAAACACCAGTTTGTGACACAAACAAAATTACAATGCTTTTGTAAATGTAAATGGAGTCAGGAATCAAAAGCCAAAAATAACTGCATCGCAACCTCGCCAATAGTTGATGTAGGATGCCCAGCAAATCATCGCAATCAATACATCGCAGCATGCATTCATTACGCCCAAAACATCGCAGTAATAACTCATCGCAGTCGTTTTTCCACGCAACCACAATTCATTGCAAATATTTAATCGCGATGTCGCTTCGTCACAATTTCGTCGCAGTGATAACTTATCGTGATGTAAATTAAAATAAAACAAACAAATAGCTCTAATCAAATACTTTCACTATGCTTGTTACTTCATTTCTAATCTGTAGAACAGATTTAAAAATGATATTTTAATGACAGAAAATACTTAAACAACATCCCAAAAATTAATATCGAAATAGTTTTAAAAATTATCCAATTTATCCCAAATTAGAAACGAATTTTAGTTTTTGGATAAAAACTTTTGATGAAATACCAATTTGGATATTTGGCATATCGACCCATAACCTGTCTTGCCTAAAATGTTCTAATCGAGCACATCTAGTTGTGAGTTGCTGTACTATCTGATCATCAATTCTTCTGACCTATCAATTGGGGTTTGGGGTGACTATAAAGGGAATTGGAGTATCTGCTACTGCAATTTTAATCACGATCCACCTTTGTTAAATAGTATCCAAACTCGCCCCGGCGATTCCAATATGATAACAAATAACGTTGGACAGATAGACTCAGGGTTGGCATCTTTTCAACCAAAAGTATATTTTTCATAAAAATTTTTTTTTAAATTCAAAAATATCAAAGTTTACTTTTGAAGACCCTTGTAAAAATTGAAAATTCTGAAGGATGAAAACCTTCTGAAATTGCGGAGAATTTAAATGACCCGAAAATATGACCGTATTAGCTCCGGTGTTTTTAAAAATAGGTCCATGTTTTAACTCACCTGAGGGATTTCAATTTCCACTTTGTCTGAAATTTTCATAAAATGTCAATGAATATTTTCCATTTTTCTTCATTCCACTAAAAAATATTCTTGACATGTTAAAGTTTTTGTCATTAATTTTTCCATCATATTTATTTTAAATTTTTCATGAAATTTCAATGAATTTTGAACTTTAATTTTTCCCTTGAAATTTCCCTTGCCAACCCTAGACAGAAAGTCATACTTTTGGTGTAAGATACGAGACTTTTTTGGGAATACGTTTGGTAGGGAATAGTCAGTTTAGATAAGTATTATTTCAGACACAAGGTGAGCAAACAAATTTGATAAAATTAATGGTCAAAATATCAAAAGAATAAAAAGGTCTTTCATTTAGTTCATCACTTGAGTTCCTTATTGAAAGCCCTTGGAGAATTTTTAGAAATTTTGCTAGCTTAAAAACAATTTAAAATGCAGAAAAATATAGTCAAAATAATTTTCATAATATTTGTTATTAAAGAGAGTAAGGAATTACAAGATTCTAAGATTAATTCTTTAGGAAATCCCTTTAAGGAAATCTTGAGTGAAAAAATATTCGAGAAATGTTCCAGGTTTATTCTTCATAATAGTTGGGATCAAGGATCGAAAAGGGTCCCTAACAATCTATCCAAAATAAATACCTTGGACCAATTCATTCAAATCAATAAAATCGTTGACTATTTTATTCTTGATGTTAAACCTTTGAATATTAACACAAATAATTTCATCAAGCAGTTTGGTCAAGTGTCTGATTTTCGAAAAAGCCGACCTTATTGTACTTTAGTGTTTCTGATAATAAATAAACTCGAATCTGGAGGCCGTGATTTATACAACATGGTCAAAAGTATTAAAGGTCTTTTAAAAAAGGACGAGGACTTTTTCATATTTGTCACGAAATCATTTCTAATGGATCGAGTCCTTCTCTCCAAGCCATTAGCATCTGGTATCAAATACCGCATTGGAGTTGCCACCGATTCCAAATATAATCTCGTCAAGTCCTCCTGTTTCTACTGTCATGGGGGACCCTTAGTTTTTAATATCAATTTCCCCTCCAAGTTCCAAACTGGGTTTCAGAATAAAATGAATAGTTTAGAAGGGACACCCCTTCGTGTCAGCACACCAATCTACTCCCCATGGGTCATCGAGATGAGAGTGAACGCAGATGGCCGCTGGGGGCCGAGACGTGGTCCATCATACGCTCTGGTTCTCACGCTGTTAGAAGATAAGCTCAACTTCTCCAGCTTCTTCTTCCCCTCAACCGGAGGGGGCACAGGGATGACGATTAATGGAACTTGGGTGGGGACAGTAGGTGACATTGTATACGACAGGGCGGACATAGGTCACGCCTCTGCCCGCACCTACAGCCGTTTTCAAGTCACGGCTCACAGCTTTGTCTCCTACGAATGGCTCACCTTCTCCACCAGAGTCCCTCAGCCTTATTTCACATGGAGGGCGATCTATCGTCCCTTGAGCTGGTCAGTGTGGCCTTATGTAGGGGCCTCGGTAGTAATTGGCTACTCGTTCTTTATCTTTCTCCTAAAGCAAGGACTTAAGGGCCAAAGTCCAATCGATTTCAACGTATTGTGGGACTACGTTCTTGGAACTCTGTTGGAACAGGATGCCAAGAGCCCTGGGGAAGAACTGGAAGGGAAAGGACTGAAGCCTTCAGATGCCTTAAGGACGTTTACAATATTCTGGCTCATGTACACTCTGATCATCCATACCGCTTACCGGTCCAAACTGGTCACCATCCTCGCCTTCCCTCAAGTTGAACTCCCGCCGTCCAGCTTTGAAGAGTTGGCCAATTCGGATTACAATATAGTCCTTCAATATATCCGAGGGGCTGCGTACCACGTTTTGAAGCATTCGAAAAATCCGACGTACTCGAAAATATTTTCCCGCATGTCCCTTGAGGAATCGGATGTGGAGTGCTTCAAGAAGGCCACAAAGTCTCGAGTGAGTTGCATCTCTTGGGATTCCATCGCGGAATATGTCAAGCACCGTAACCTCACGGATAAGTATGGGAGGTCACCTGTGGTCAAGTCCTCTTCCTCCACGCTACTAGTGAGCGCAGGAATGCTGACGGAAAAGCGGGCAGTGTTTAAGGGGGAGATGGACTCGGTCTTAAATTGGAGTAGGGACACGGGTATTCTGAAGAAGTTGGGGCTACTGGATTTCCAGTGGATTCAGGAGCAGCGGAACCTTTGGCTACTGGAGACGAATCAGACGAAGCCGGATTATTCTGGAAATGTGGAGAGTGAGGGTGAACTCACCGTCGCTAATTTAGTTGGCTCTTTTTACCTTTTAGTAATTGGTGTAGTTATGTCATTAGTTTGTCTAATTTTTGAAAAATTAACCTTCATTACAAGGTCAGGGGATGATGTCATTGGTTTGTAAAGTTTTTTTTAACCTAGAGGGAGGTCAAATGTGTAAAAATTCTTTAAAACCAATTCAATTTGATTTGATTTTAACCAATTTTAAACATTGCATTCATCAAGACCATTAACATAGCTACAAAATCATTAACAACTGAAATGAATTTTTACTCGTGGATTTTGAGTAATCTTTAAATGAAAGTGAAAATAATAAACTAATAAAGCTATAAAGAAACCAGCAACTCAAAAAAATCGGTGCTGTTGATTATGAATAACTTCAAAGGTAAGGTGGAAAAATAGTTTAAAAAAAAATTTAACAAGGATTGCAAACAGTCTTAAAAGTCTAAAAAAAACACACCGAATATATAAATTAGAACATAAACCGTGTTCCAGTTTTGAGTCTTTTCCCTTTCATTGGCTATGATAATAAAGCATTTTAAACTAATAAATACGTATTTATTTAGTCCTTTGGAAATAACAAAATGGCAAGAATTTGAAAAGTAAAGCATCTAAATAGTATTTACAAACTTAGGATAGCATTGACCAACAGTTCATAAAACTTGTCGGTCATGGAGAGCAAAGGGAACTCCACCACTTGCTCTATGAACCCGTTCATAGTCCATCTTTAAATATTTAAATAAACACATTTTCATTAATTACAGTCCTAAAGGCGGAGCTTAAATTTAACGTCATAAATGTAGCTTACGAAAGCTAATGCCAGTCCCACGATGACCACTTTATCATTAAGGCCACACTTGTCTCCCAAACTTATCTTGACAATTGAATCTGAGTTCATCCTTTGGACGTTGACAGTTGCTAAGAAGCCGCCACCAAGGCACTCTGGTCGATGAATGTCCACCTATGCTTTTCAAATGAATACATTGAGACTTTTAGAGGGTGCCTTATTTATATATACCTTATATAGGGCATACCTTTCTGGGGAAGAGATAGGAGTTACAGAGAAGTATGGGTTGACCTGAAGTGACCTCTTTGATGCTAGCAGTGGCGATTGGACAGCAGAAGCAAAGGCAGATGCAGCCACATAATCCAAGTCCTAGCCCTTCCTTTTCGAATACTAAAAGTCCTGTCCCATCTCCAAAACTAAATTCAATCTTCTGCATATTGAAATATAAAAAAGAGAGGGACTTGAAATTTGGAAATTTTGACATCCTTTCTGGATATTTAAAATATTTGTATTTACAGAGAAGGCGGGGGAGTAAAGATAAGCGCAGCGGAGGAGCTGATGTCCATTTTCTAAATTGAGGGTAAGTCCCCTCCGGTCAGAGGTTGTGTTGGTCATCCTATTTCCGACGAGTATCTCGGAGCCCGTGTCCCCATCCAGGATCATGTATTCTTTATAACTCTGCATAGTTGAACTCGGTGACCTCTGGGAAGTGACCAACTCCCTCATCACTTGAATGAGAAATAGATAATTTTTAAAGGTTCTCATGATATGTTATAAAGATGTGAATACCTGGAAGTGGAATGATTTCGACATTTCTGAGGAACTCTAAGGGATTTGCTTGTTCTATTTTGTGAGGATGAAGATGAGGTTCTTGAGGGTCATGTTTCGTCTCAATAATTGGCTCCTTGAGGGGGGCAGTTGGAAAGATATGTTGATAAGATGGAGGGGGTGATTCCATTTTAAAAGGAGGTTTAAATAATCCAAATAACTTATATCTCTTAGAGGTTAAAATTAAATTAAAGGTTCAATTATAAAAGTAGTGAATTGAATGATTTAGATTGAGAAGGAGATCAGCTGTAGGCTACTTGTTTTAATCAACAAGTTCTCTCAACGTGTCAACATGAGGAGGTGTGAGCCTTGATTTATTTACGTTCAAATCTTCTCTTTTTTGATTAATGTAATTCCCATACATTTTAATTTTAATTCACCTCTGAAAACGTTTTTCCAAAACATAGCTAACCAAAACTTAAAGTTATCGAGTTAAATTATTCAACTTGTCTCAAGTAATTGTGGAAAATTTATAAAAGTTTTTAGGAAAGTATAGGAAATTTTATTTTATTAACAAATCATTTCAACTTAACTTTTCATGGACCTTGTAAAAATGTAAATTTTAATCAAGTTGGCTATTTTTGAATTTTGAATTATTTTTATTAAAAAATTTTAAATCTCAATTAAAAAAAGTCTTTAAACAATTATGACCTCAGTGGAAATTATGGGTTAGTTAGAGGTAATTATTTCTAATTTTAAAAGGTGGATTTAAATCATGGTTGTGTATTTTTCATTTTTCAAATAATTTTGCACTCTTTTTTTCATAAATTTTAGAGATTAAATTATATAATGTGTCTGATGATTTGGATGATTCTGGATCTGACTGGCCCAAAAGCACAGCACAGTTCTTCATCCCCCGAGGGCC
>JAQFYM010001378.1:0-34691 GCA_034694785.1 Agrenia bidenticulata | reverse complement strand
AAGGCCAAAGATGATGTGTGCAAAATTTCAAGTCAATCGGGTGGATTTGAAGAGAGTTATCGTGTTCACAGACAGACTGACAGACGGACATAGTGATCACATAAGCCCTGGCTCGGGCTAAAAATTACAGACGATAATCTTCATAACAATTACTAATGGTCATTGATTTTTTTAAATCCTTAGTATTAAGATTGTATCGTTTTAAAGGGACAGGAATTAAAGAAACAGGTAACATTCTATAGGCATACATTCTCTTGGTCGATAGCTTGATTAATCGTTATATTACCAGATGGACGAATAAACTATTTCTGTGTCTTGAATGCATGTTGGGAACGTATGTTGAACTTACATAGCATATTTCAACTTATGGAAATGCAAATATCAGGGTATTTAAAAATAATTAACTGACAACAATTCGTACTTCTATAAACGTCGTAGTCATAAATGTCATGGGCTCGCTAAATCGTGTTTTAATAAAATAATTATATACCTACATCCAAAGTCATTGAATTAAGTTAGGTACGTTTTTTCTACATTAAGCCTCGTATACAAAGTAATAGATGAGTCGGCAAGAAAATGTCATAATATTTAAAAAGGCGAAGGCAGTAGGCAGCATTACTATCATTAATTGTAATTAGCGTGACCAACATCGACAAAGAGATCTTGAATGTCGTCCCGGCCGAAGGTAGGGGAAGTCCAAAGAGCTACTCTTTACTAAGCCCTATTACATCGTAAGGATGTAAATGAATAAGCTAAATTTTTTGTTACATCAGCCTGCATCTTTTGTCTATATGCATTAGACACTCTGAGAGGGATGTTCTTCTCGTCAAGGCAATATTACTTTGGAGGTTAAGGCTTGTCTAATGTGATGTTACGTTGTAGATAGAATATCGGGTGCTGGTTAGATGCAAGTGGTCAATAATTTCCCATCCCTATCTTCCTGTCTTCAGTACAGTTTGGAATTCTTCGAGTGACACATTCACTTGCACTTTTCATACTCTTATTTTTCAATTTAACATCATCACTACATTAAATAAATACACTAGTGACATAAGATTTTGACTTTGTCTCTAATTCATCATGCCTGTTGTCAGCGAGTCTCCATCGAAGCTTTTTAAAACTGCAACTGAGTCGGAGAAACCAGAAACAGTTGAGATTAAAGGTAAGGTGGATATCAATTTGAATACGCGTAAGGGAATCTAAAGATTTTATCCCAATTTTAGACATTTGAAAATACGTTGTCTTTGGTAAGTCTGTAACTTGTAAGATAACTGAAATATTTGTGTATGTATTCATTGGAATCTATAAGAAACTATGAAACGAAAATAACATAACATTAAGTTGAAGATTTTTCTCAAGTAAATTCATGGACTGGATGGCTTTGTTGTATGCATGTGACTCGTTACGTTACGTGAGAAATTATTAACACAATTAAACAAAATTCTCACCTTTTCCAGTCACATTGTTAAGTATAAAATTTTAGACAATTGAAGTTGACGAGCTGGAAGTCAGACCTTCGTAAAATAATTAAGGAATGCATTTTAGTATCAGCCCCACTGAGGAAGGTTCCGTTTTTATTTCTTTGACTACTGAAATATAATCTCCCGACTTCTGAAGTTCAAGGTTAGCATATCTTTACAAAACTATTGAGGCTGTAGAGATTAATCATGCAACCCAAGTCCCAAGACAAGATTCCCAACACTACATAGTTTGTTGTTAAACATCGGGTTGAAATCCACTTAATAATTCCCGAGTGAGGGTTCATAGAAAATTCAACTTCTGTAAAGGGATGCTGAAGTCACCCATACACTAGCAGCTCTAATCTTTTGGTCCATACTTCTTTGTAAAATAAATCAAGTTACATTTTTCATTATCTTTACTAAACGGCATGTATTAGCCTGTCCCATATCTCATTGGCGTAGACTCCAGGGGGAAATAAATAAGTAGGCATGCATGCAGTGCCCTGACTGCTTCATGTTTAATCTTATCTATCTGAATAAGTGAGATAGGTTTGACCCGACATCCCTTAGGTAGGATAGTTATGGCTGAGAATAGGTCCTTTCAATCGAAAGGGATTTTAAAGGCTTTTGCAAATTGGAATTTGTCTGTCGTTGTAATGCACAATGTTTTGATACGAGATAAGAGTTATTATGAGCGAATATACCGAACAAATTGTATAACAAACTCATAATATTGCTGCAAATTAAGATTTACGACTTTTCAACAATTTAATAAATGAGATTGGCATTCAACGATGACATGTCGATAAAACTTTGAATGTTTAAGACCGTCACCCACTCACACTGACACTTGGTCTGATGACGTCAAAATGCACCTGTCCCATTTATGTCTACGTCATGTTTAAGGGATGTCCCATGGCAGTGGGGAATCCCTTTAAATTTAAATTAAATTTTACTTACTACTTTACTACCGATTTTTTCGTTATCTTTTTAGGTTCGCTGCCCCCATGGATCAAAGGTCAATATTTAAGGGTTGGTCCAGCCAAGTTTGACTTTGAAGATGAGTTTGCAGTAAACCATTGGCTTGATGGATGTAAGAATGAACTTTGTTTTCCATAAAAGTATATTAAACGTTCGTATTCTAACTCACTGATATATAAATCTTAGATGCAATGCTCTCCCGTTTCGACATTGGAGAAAGTTCAGTTTCCTTTGAGAAAAAGTACTTGCAATCAGACGCTTACAAGCGAAGTCTTGCTGCCAATAGACCGGTGATAAACGAGTTTGCAACTGTTGCTCATCGAGACCCTAGCAAAGGTTTTTTCTCGAGAATGATCTCAAACTTGGTACTGAAGCAATTATTTCTATTTAGTTATTTAAATCAAATGGGAATAAACAATTAATGAAGAGTATTTATAATTTAGCTCCCAGAGTTCACAGACAATGACTACTCAACTCTTTTCCAAATGGGCTCGGATGTATTTGCGGCTTGTGATACCTGCTTCTTCCGCAAAATTGATCCATGCAATCTGACCACAGATGACAAGTGTGACGGGAATAAATTATTTGGAGTTAATGGGCAATCGGCTCATCCGCTAATGGATTCTAATGGAGACATGTACAATATTGGGTTCACACTTCTTCCTGCAGCAAAATTCAGTTTCATCAAGATGCCAAAGGCAAACAGCTACAAGGAAATGTTGAAAAAGGCAAAGACCATTGCAACTATTCCAAGCCGATGGTCTGGAGCAATGGCCATCAATCATAGTATCGGAATGACACCGTCGTTCCTCGTTTTTGTTGAGCAGCCATACATTATTAGTGTATCTAAAATTGCTGGATCCATTCTACGGGGTGAAACTCTCAAAGATTGTCTGGAATGGCGACCACAAGAAAAGAACCGATTCTACATTGTAGATAAAGTCACTGGCAAAGTCCAGAAGACCGAGATTATTTCTTCAGAGTCATTTTACTTCATGCACATCATAAACTGTTATGAGGACAACAATCAGGCAAGCCTTGATAATTTTTTAATCATATATAATAAGTTTTAAAGATTTACTTAATCTCTGAACATCAACAGGTCGTGGTTGACTTAATCTCCTACAAATCTCCAAATGTATTGGATTCTTTGTACTTATCCCACTTACGTGAGCATTTCAATGACGAAGATAAGACTGATTTGTCATGCATTCAACGATTCATCGTTCCCCTAATCTCAGATGTCAAAGATGTTGAAGAAGGAATCAACATATTGAAACCGTCTACAGGTTGCTCGGCCATTCGAAAAGGGTCTAAGATAATACTAGACTGTTGCGCCATCAGCAACAGGGGGATTGAAATGCCAACCGTTAATCAAAAATTCTTTGGAAAGAAACTTCGGTACGTGTACACCGCAGGGACGTTTAATAAAAGTGAATTTTCCAACACCGTATGCAAAACTGATTTGGAGACAAAGGAAATGAAGACCTGGAAGGAGAGCGATTATGTTTATCCCGGGGAGCCTATGTTTATTCCGAATCCGAGTGGAACTGACGAAGATGATGGAATAGTTATCTGTGCTCTCACAGATTCAAGGGAGGGACAAGAAGACTCACTGGTCTTCTTGGATGCTCGGAAGCTGACAGAAATTGCGAGGACTAAGTTTAAAACACATATCCCTTCCGGTTTGCATGGTCTGTTTTTACCAAAATAGCTGAAAGCTATGCAACCTTTTTTGACTGATTTTTAATTCTCGATTTCTATGCCTTGTTTTAGCATTTTTTCGTATACAGTTCCTAAGATATCTTGTACTCATTGTAGAATAATTGATAGATACTCTGATGAAGTTTGTAGTGAATAATTAAATTTAAACCAAGTTCATTTTCAATTTTATAGTCAACTCTTTTTGTGGTGGTATGAGTTTTAGGAATTTAAGTTTTTCATTTTCGACTCATCTTTGACAATTTCCCATCCCACATAAGTTGCTCATTGCAGATTTTGCTTGATCCTTTATCGAACTCCATTTGTTATTCTCAAACGCATATGATGCTTGGAGTGTTTTAAATAAATAACCTCAAATCTGTATTAAATCTGTATATTTTGAAAGTTATTTTCTATTGGTTAACTTACTATCCAAAACCTTAATACGAGTACTCTCTACTCCATTTCATCATTCCAATTAAACGAAAAAGTACCATTTACGACAACTTAAACCGAAAACCGGAGAAATTTAAACACTATCTACAGCTTGCACAGGTAGAGAGATTTAGGGTTTTAACAAATATTCCGTATTACTTTAAGTATGGTCAAAATGATGGATTTAACATTATGGAATTAACTGTATAGATTTTTTCTCGTAATAAATTGTTCGAAATATTTTTGACTCGAAATGCGTTTTTACTTGGTTTTATTTTGACTATTTTTAAAAAAAATGGGATTTCTTTTCAAAATATAAAATTATTATTTAAGAAATTATAAAATCTCGGTCTTTGGGTTGAAAAGATTGGAGAGACGCATAAATTAGTACTATTAATCATTTAAACTTAAATGAGAGATTTAACATTGACCTAAATAAACCGGAAAATTAATTGTCTTTAAAATTCAATTCAAGTTATTATGCTTCCCTCTGTGAATGATTATGATTCTAAATTATATTTCTCGGACACACATGGTGCGTGATTTATTGGATGTATTTTTATGACTATTTCCACGGTCGTATTCACCATGGAATGTATTCCCTTACATTTTAAAGTAGGTTTGCTGCTGATACTTTTTAACTGTGATCAATAACGTAAAAAAATGTTGTGATTAAACAGTCAAGGTTCGTCCTCTGGGCTCTTCTTTTCCCTCTGGGCTAACACACAGAATTTGTCATGCAACTATTCACAATGAGAAATATGATTGGACAAGAATTATGTGAGTCATTTCTATAGATTCCTCAGCAAAGATTAAAGACTTCATCCTGAAACATAATATTTTGAAATATAATGTCAACACCTGAGGTGTAACAAATGGTGGATTAGCCTATAAGTAAATTAAGAAATGTCTGGAAATTTCCTCACACATTTCAACACAATAATTTTTATTAATTTATCAGCAACAAGAAACCTAGTTTAAAATCGGAAAATCTCTGTGCTCAAGGACCCGTGAATTTAATCTGAATTGGAGTTGGTCAGTTAACATTGGTAGAGGGTTGTAAAGGAATTAGCAGTAGTATAATCTCAAGTAGAGACCAAGCCCAGAGATCAGCACATCGCTTCGGCTACTTTTGGCATCACAAAATCCATATGAAACTTACCTAATCCTACCATCGATTTAGATTTATGATGTAGATAATGAGTCTGAAATTCATAACATCTCATGAAGAGAAGGAAATTGCAAAAATACTTCTTGGTCCCAGTGTTGCATCGAATAACTCATGCGTAGAATTGAACACTTAACAATGTCATTGTTGTGTATTTTGTTAACAAAATTTTTCAAATATTTTCAAAATTGAGTGGAAATCAGTCGTGTGATTACCGTTTTAATTAACTTTTGAAATGTTGAAATAGGCGCTACTGAAAAGAGTAACATAATTAATACAATCTTAAGCAAACTCCGATGAGCAAATATGCAGTAAATTCGAGATACGGCTGATACTATGAAATTTGTTTAATTGATTAATTAATGGAAACAACATACACGTGTCATTGCGTTATTCAGAGATTTTTTTCCTCTCTTTTTAATTAAAAAAATTCCAACTGATAACCACAACTCGGTCTTGGACAAGGTTGTTAAGGTGCAAAGTTAACTTACAATTAGAGTGAAGTCTACACTCCACACTACTCTGCAGTATAATATTTGCAAGGAATTGACAATACAGGCTACACCACCACGGGTCATAAATGCACAATTCATGAATCATCTGACCTGCCCATTTGGGACATAATTTGCCTTGAAAAATATTGCACAACCCATGACAAATAAATTTATGCAGGGATCCTGTTATAGTGCCCATTAGTATTGCTCGCTCTTTAGTGGATTTTAGCGATGAAGAATGAGATTACCTACATGAACATTTGCGTTTTTGTTGGTTCTGCTAGTGACTCCTTTATCCATGCAGAGTTTTAGCAGAGTATTTTTAGTTTGTACTCTGGATCTCTACAATTGTACAAATTTATGAACGATGAGAACGTTTAAAGTTTAGTGAAGAAAGATAAACACCTTTTCTTGGGAAATGTACAACCTTGAGATTCGATTTTAGATAGTCTTGTTTTTTTCGTTTTAGATGTAGAAACCTGACCTTTGGCATTCTACCCTGACGTTCACGTTTTAAGTAATGTTCAGTTTGAAGTCGTAAGGATATTACATTAGGTTAAGTTTGAGTCGTTGAGTGAGGCAATGGAAAACTGCTGAAAAATTACTTGTAATTACCGGTAGAAGACTTAAAAAACAATTAGTCAACCAATATTTTACGTTACCTTATTGTAAGAAACAGATATTAATATGTAATACGGTTGACTTTGCACTTATGTTTTACTTTGAACCTGACTTTTCAAATTCACTCTCTTTCATCGGGCGAATACGCTTTCAAGGCTAGGCATTCTAAAACAAATTAAATGAGACTCAAGCCCCGGGGGTTCGGACTAAAGTCCTTTATTTTGAAAGACTAGTCTATGACCTAAAAATTATAGGAATCAGTAGGGAAAATAAAACTTTCTTCATGTAGAAATAACAAAATAGCTTACCAACCAAAACTATTGATTATCATGTATAATGATTCATGAATTTTAACTCACATTCCCAAATTAATAGCTAAGCGACTACTTCCCTAAAAGCTTTGAACAGCTTTGAAAATAGTTCAAGTAACAATGTGGAATGGAAATGTTTCCAGCTCCCTGGTGTGGTGATCATTGAGATTGATATCATCAAAAATTTAAATAGGCAAAGGTCATTGAAGAACAAGCATGAGAACTTTAAAGAGTGTGTCACTTACAAGATCTCAAGTTTTGAGCTGCAGGGTAAGACTATTTTGGGGAGATTGAAATCGGAAATAAGTAGAACTGAATTACCAAAAATTATCATAACTCTAAGAATGAATTGAATATCGATTCTTACCAAGCTCAATCCTTCGACATTTGCGTTCTCAATTTCGTATAAGGAGTGGGGCACAATGACGTGGAAGATTTAATTACTTAAAGAGTAGTCCCATTTCTTTAATTATATTGCCACTTACCGTAGTAAATTTATTAGCGTATTGAGGAAACAACGTTGTGAATCTGAACCAAAGCAGTTCAGACTCGTTGATTTTGCTAGTTTTCAACTTGATTCATAGTGTTTTATGTTGCTTTTCATACTTACACATCATCATGCGCTACTATCATAACCTTGACACATCTTTGTAATATTAAGTGGCAAAGAATTTGTTTTTAGTTTTGGAAAATTAAACTCCTGTTGATGAGTACATGAACGATTCATATATTTCCATAAGTAATAGCCAATTTTTTTAGCAAAATAGCTGTGCAGGAATTATGAATTATACATTGCAATTCATATGAATTGTCAGCAGAACTATAAAATGCATGAATGACTTTCGGTTGGTTTTAAATGCTTAGCTTCAAAGCTTGATTTAAATTAAAATTTCGTTTCGATAGATATTACACTTGAATTTTACTTAGCAAACTATACATCATTCTCGATTATTGTTTCAACTGACAGCTAATACTCCAATACATTAAATTTAGCAGAAAGATGAAAGATTTTTAATGTAGATCATTTAAGTCGGATTTTATTAAGTTAAGTCACAGTAAATTTTCCTAACGCCTTTGGTCTAAACGTATTCAATCATAAAACATTTAATTACAACATGTTCAGGAATCACTTAATCATAGATAATAATTGCCTCATTTAAAAAATATATTCACCCCAAGTGAACAAAAAAGTTCAAGATGACTTTCCAATATGGTTGACCATTAAATCGTTGCATTGATTTTATTTTTATTTTAAACATTTACACATAGTCAGCGTTCTACATAATTATCTAAAAACTCCAATAAACAAGTACTTTAATGTCAGAGATCATACTCAGTGGGTAGTTTAAAGTAATTCGTCTCAATCAAGACTTTACAATTTTGCACTTTGCACTGTACCTACCTGGTGAGCATTAATATATCAAATCCATAGGGTCACTACTCTGTAACGAAGGGTTAATATTTTAGTAATTGTTAGCCCAAGGTCTGAAATTTAAGTACATGTAAAATATTTTGCAACCGACGGATGAAAATCAGGTTTCAAAACCCAATCCCATTTGATGGGAGTTGATATTTCAATATTTGAACCTCGATTGCATATGCAGATTCTTTATTAAATCCTTTTTAAACCTCTAACATCCCTTCACTGACCATAGGTAAGGAATATGAACATGTGGTGCAGACATTATCATAATAGTCCCCCCTCCGGACTAGATGGAAAGGGGGAAAGTATATAAACCCAAAGGGCGGATGTATGGACGGCCAGTCTTATTTAAACTTCTGACTTCGTTTGACTGAGAATGAATAAATTACACCGTTGTAATTGATTAAATGAGTTAATATAGCAAACTTAAGATTGCAAAGTGAGGGATCGTACGATATACGAACGTGAATCAGAAAGATTGGTGGTACTGAATCTTACGCCAATTCATACCTGCAAGTAAGTAACCTTGCACACCTTCGTCGATTGGGATTTACCTTTCCATTAAAGAACTGTATAGCTTTGACTACTAGACCAGTCAGTTACCTTTCAGCTCTCTGTGGTCACACTTGAAGTAGTTCATTGTCGCAATCTCGTACGAAGAAGTGAAGGAAAAAAGTTTCAATGTTATTTAATTTTTTGTAAATTAAATTCATTTATCAAATTCCCTGCGAAGAATTTAAGTTTAAACAAATCATCAGGGTCGGTCCTCTAGGATCGAATCCAGTTCTTCAAGATTCCAGAAATACAAAGTTTTTCTAAGAACACTAACTTCGATTTCCAGTACTGGAGTTTCCAGTAAGGATTTCATTGCAGAGTTCCAAGCTATCTTGCTTGAGAATACTTTTTGAAAATGTCTCTCGTCAATTTTGAAAACATCTTCAGGAACCAGGATGACATGGAAAGTCCGGAGGTTGCCAAACTCACCGGTAAGTGCTGCTTTAAGATTTACTCAGTATTTTAATTATAACCGTACAGTTAGTTCCTAAATTTGAAGAATATTCGAAGACTAAACTTACCGATATTGACCAGAGTATATTTTCTGTTTAGAATAGAATAATAACACCTTCATAAATATCAAAAATATTCGAAGCAGTTCTTTGAATGCGTTATTCAAAGCCTTTCCTTTGATCGAAGCATAGATTGCATCCAACGTTCAAGTCCATACATTTATAATGACCAAGGAATGACCACATGCATCAAACGTGTAGGTTGTTGTATTACGTATTGTTTTGGTTTACGAAAAGTAAAGGCGAATAGGCCACAATGTATCAGAGCAAATGAGGTCAAGCAATTCTCAATAACCAAAGCTACACACCAACTTTAAAGATAATAAGCCTTAACAAATTACTTCAAATAGTCATTCAAAACTCAAACAAAGGGTTTTTTGAAAATCAGTTAGTTTATCAAAGTTTCAATCAAGACTAAGATTAAATTTCCAAACTACATTAATTACCAAAATCTTAAGGGTTCAAACCTATATCTATTATTAGTATTGTATATAAATATTTGAAACAATTTAACTTTCAGTAATTATTTCCATGCTTTTTGAGAGGATGCCAATTTGTCCCAATTTTAACTAATTGTTTGAATCTTTACCTTAATTACTCGTTAATTACCTTGCCAAGTTGTTAGAAAACCACGGGAACTAATAAGAGACTAGATATTAAGTAAAAACTATTCGTACTTCGAACTCATCATGTGCATCTGTCAACATTTTATTGTTCTATTTTAAGTATTTCCCAAAAGCTTCCTATGCGAACTGACATGGCAGTTGACATTTGTATGGTAGGATTTGTCAAGAGCACGCCCATTGCTTATCAGACTACAATTATCTGTTGAAGTGACAGGTTGAGTTGACAATTTGTTAGTTCCAATCTCATTGGGACAATAGTTATTTCCCGAGTGTTTCAAAAGCCTTTATAGAAATACATGTCTTTTTAGCACACAATGCTAATGTGTCTCAATTAGTTAAGTAAATATCTATCCTTGGACATCACAATTTTTTGTTGGGCATCTTGAGTGCGAGAAATCCAGTTGTTTCCACTGAAATCGGCAAGCATATTCTAATTAAGGCTGGAAGTATTTGTAGGTAGTATCTAATAAGGTTTGGATTTAAAAAAAAACATAATCTTAGACTTTCCTGAAACCAGGCACATTCATTCATTTCAAAATGTGTAAAGATGCGAAAATATTCTTAAAAAACGGTGTCTACAAATACTGATATTGTCAAGCTTTTTCTGAAAATCACTAATTGTACAGTACGACTCCCCGAAATAGGCCTCGGCGGCCGATTGACCAGGTCTTATGAGTAATGGTCATGAAACCCTTCAAATACAGTACGACTCTACCTATAACTATTTTCGTATCTACCCAGAACTGGACTTGACGACGTATATCATAACATTATCTTTAGCAATTGGCAGATAATGCATAAAATTTCTTAAATTATTTACAACTGAAAACTACACAGAAAATACCCAACCATACATCAAAACTTGAACAGAATATTTAATAGCTCTTTGCTAGTTTCAGGCCATACCCTTATTTTTTAGGGCATTGATGGAATAGATTGCCCTAAATATAAGCCGATCGTACCTAAACGCTTACAGTTCAAGGACGTAGGAGAAGCAGAGACTTTGCTATTGAGTGTGATGTAGACCTTGGGTTGATTAGTTGATATACCTCATATAGTTGGTTTCTTTACCTAGATTTTGATTCATCTTTCACTTTTTCACAAGATCCATAATGACAACCACCACTGGCCCAGTGACTCATTACTCCTAATAGAGATAATCTTCCATCCAACTGAAATGACTGGTTGTGTATAAGGAAAATACATACATTCTATGCATACGTGACTACACTATAAAATTCTTGGATATAGTCTTGCCTCAATGAGACTGAGGTATCGCGTACAGCATTGTACTGTTTAATATAAACCTTGTGCAAGATAACGCATTCTCTGATCTCGATGAATTATTTTAGATAAAAAAATCGTAGTTTAATGCAGTTTAAAATCAATTTCTAGCAACTAAGGGATGTATGCGTTGCTCTAATTCAGTTCATATTTAGTTTCAATTTCCATCGGGTTCGAAAGCATCTTTAGTAACTTTATCAAATGTAGTTTCAAATTTTCAAATATATCCGAAGACATTCAAAGAAGGAGTTGAATTGGGTTTTTTAGATTGTAACTTGTAACTTAAACTAGGAGACATCAAATAAAATCCTCTTTCCCTTTATATTTGTATGAAAACGCATCAATAGATCTATCATGTGGATTCATGATTTAAGAATTAGCATTGAATGTTATGAAAGCATAAGGTATTGCAAGAGGAAAAGTTGATGTTGGGAGTTTGTACGTGGTCCCTAACTGTAGTGACTGCATTTTCATATAGCTTGCTTCGGAATTCAACCAGCTAGACCAGAGTCTTATTATTTTTTTCATATCAGATACGCGAAGAGATGCGTTGCATAATATCACAGGTTATTACTGCTTCATAAAGGCACTTGTAATGTGCGTATCATACAACAGATGCTAACCATGAAGTTGGCTGAGATTTTTCTTCGTTTTGTCGTCTATTATGAAACTGAGATAGATGAATATTTGGTGGATAAAATTTCCTAATAATTTCCTAGTCATTATGTACCACAACTACCGACTTGCTACTCTTTTAGTAAATTAAACACGATAAAAATATGTTCAATTTTGAGTTACTCTAGGCTACAAATAGTGTGGACATGCTGATGCAGATTTAGCAATCGGATGTTCTATACTAAATGCACACTAGTTCACTCATCTCACATGATGCTGCTATCTAAATTAGATCTTGTAGATCAACATTGAGATCGCAAATGAGGGTTAAGATTGAAAAAAACGGTTCGATTATATTTCAAATAGGCTTGTGAATCGGATATTGAAGTACCAATAATGATTGATGTGCATAGAACATTTTACTTCCTCTTGATTTCAAGGAGCTAGTAGGATAATATTAAATCCTCTATGATTTAATAATTTGAACTTTGAGAAATTTTTAATTCCCGAAAAATTAATAACTTTCAGACGTTTAGAACTCATGCCAATATCATTTGAAACTGAAACTGCCATACCATTTCAAGTCGTAAACTTAATCCTAAGGAAAGGATTTTAATGATTGGTAAATTGTTGACAAGATTTTTTTGGTGGTTGTATTTTTGTTTAAAAAAAATTAGCAAATAGAGCCTAAGGGTAGACTACTTGGTAGATATTTAGCTGCCAGGATAGATCTGATCTTATGATGATGATATGGTCTTGCAAAAGAGGCAAAGTAAAATTGTGGCTATTCCTTACAACCAAAGAAGTTGGAAAATGTATTTACGACATTTGTGTTTGATTTGTCTATCAATCCTATCCGTAGAATTATGAAGCCAGAAATCTAGTCATCAGCATTCAGCTCGTCTACACCTTCACGACCACAATCACCTTCCTTGTTTGTACTCAGTGTCTCTACAATATTACTCTAAGATATTTTGAAACACCTTGAATATCCTAGCAGTTGATTACACGTATTTCTAGTTCATTTTCAAGTTCAATGATTTGCGAAAGAAGCTGATCGACGCGCACAGAAAAGGTGTGTCAATAATTAATGTCTGAGGTACAGAGCATGCTATCGAAAAATTCAAAGAACAGGACCTTGGTCACTGTAATAAATGTAAATAGTGTTGAAATGTTTTAATTTTGAAATTAGATCGTTAAAGATAAGACGACAATCCTTTTAATTAAAATATTTGTCGATACAAATAAAATATTTGTCGATGCAAATAAAATATTTGTCGATACAAATAAAATATTTGTCGATGAAAATAAAATATGTGTCGATAAAAATACGAACTTTATTTAAAATCATATCTTTCGTTTTCAGCCCCCATTCCACGATGGATCAGTGGCAGTTACATCAGATTGGGCCCAGGGAAATTCGACATAGGCGAAGTAACAATGACTCACTTTCTCGATGGATATGCAATGTTTACAAAGTTTGACATTCGGGATGGAGCTGTAAGTTCATATATTTTTCAAAGTATTTGACAGACAAACCGTTGAAAGCGACTACTTTAATCCATTGGTTTGGTAAAAAATTTCAGGTCCGTTACAACAAGAAATTTTTACAATCAGACGCCTACAAAAAGGCTCTTCAGTACAAGAAGCCGATTCTTGCAGAATTTGCAACAAAAGGATGTCTCGATCATAAGGGATTCTTTTCACGCGTTGTCAACGCTTTCGTAAGTAACTCCTAATATATTTAACTTACGCAGAAGAATGACAATCGTAGATTACTAGAGCTTGTTTAAAACATCAAATTGAGTAAACGATGTTCGTATCAAGTAAGGTTAAAAAGCTATTATATTTTGAGATTAAAAAAATATACTCTGAAGACCATTTAATTTTAAATCAACTACACCGAAGCTAACGGTTTAAGCCACGGGGGATTACCAATGAACAAAAGGATTATAATTGTGATGTAAAAGCAGGAAGAGTTTTAGTCGAAAGTTTTTATCCCAAGTAGGTTAGAACTCCTTTTAAACCCTTCTTCATTCTAATTAATTCAAAGATTATATTTACTATGTCAGCATCATTCAATAAATATCGAATTGATGGGTTGCGTAATAGATAGGTTCTTTAAAGGATATTTACGGTACTTGACTAATTACATCATCCGTTGGTGTTAATTTTTGAATTTAATAATCTGAGGATGACAAGTCAGAATTGAAGTTATTGTGGGTGGAGATGTTTCACAATTAAGGGAACTGTTCGTATTCTTCGTAGGTATGAATAAAATATTGAGGACATCAGCCTGAATTTCTATTTCTACATTCCTACTCTACAACTTATAAGCATAATTGATACCATCACATTGTCTTACTACTAAATGTCAATTTACTAAAGAAAAAAATTAATTTCGATCGCATTGATGGTTAATTTCTTGTTTTATACAGAGCTCGAGTGGGATCACGGATAATGACTCGTTGAATATATTTTCCATCGAAGGAGAGGTCTTTGCTGCTTCTGAATCATGTCACATTCACAATTTTAATAAAGACACATTAGACACGGGAGACAAGGTATAGTAATTAAATTTAGTCTTCGAACAAGCTATGAATTCTAAACTATTGGATGATTTAATTAAATTGGTTTGTGTAATAATCAGATTGATTTCTACAAAATCTTTGGAGTTCACATGGCTTGTTCTCACCCTCAACGGGATGCAAAGGGAGACTTGTACAACATTGGAACGAGCTTTACGACCGGGTGCAAGTACCAAATTCTGAAAATACCCACTCTGGGTACAGGAAATGTCAAAGATGGTATGTGCATAGTTTTCAATTCTTTCGCATTATCAAAGGATGAATCGTATCAAATAATTGCTTGTCTATCCCAAGAATCAAATAAGATTTAAGTCCTTGATGATTGAAGTATAAAGCCACACAAATTGACACATAAATCTTTAATTGTTAAACATTTTTGGTTCTATTTATTATTTTCAACAGCTCTTAAGAAAGCATGCATCCTCGCAACCATTTATCCTTCATGGAATACATGTTTCAGCTACTACCACAGTTTTGCAATGTCCGAAAACTTTATCGTCATGATCGAGCAGCCTCTTCTTCTAAATATCATGAAACTAGCCGATGTAAAGCTAAAGGCTAAGGCTATTCGCGATGTTCTGGAGTGGTGTCCGTCTGAAAAGGTTGAAATAGTAACTAACGATGGACATTTCTGAAATCTTTAGACCTATTTCAGTTACGATAATTTTTTAAATTTGAGCTAATTTTTTAGTTTATTTATTCCCAACTCTAGAACCGATTTCATATTGTGGACAAGAGGACTGGGGAAACTTACAAAACAAAGTACTACTCACAGCACACGTTCTTTTTTTTCCACCTGGCCAACGCATATGAAGAAGATGACCAAATTGTGATCGATATTGACGCTTATCCGGATTCCACAATTTTCGACACCATGCTGATTGAGCCACTTCGAGCAAGGAAGATGGATGGGGCGGATAGATGTCAATTGACACGCTTTGTTCTACCTCTTATTAAAAACATAAAGGTAATCATTGGAACCCCTAATTGATTCGGTTTTTCAAAGCACGTTCAGTAATAATAATGAGATAAATTTCTAGGAAGTCACAAAGGGTGAAAATCTTGTCAACCTTTCTTACACAACCGCGCAAGCTGTCAGAGATAGTGATGGCATCACTTTGTTCTGTGAGGAAATCGGTGAACCAGGGTTCGAAGGACCTACGGCTAGTCCAATTAAGCAATTTAAGAAGCATAAATACGTGTACGGAAGTGGAACTTGTGTTGATGGGTTCTATGCCAATGCTGTAAGTTTTAAGCAATTTAACTGAGGAGATTGGTTGATAATTATTACAAGCTATCATTAATCTCCACCTGTCCATTTAAATCATTTCAGCTCTGCAGAATAGATACGGAAACCAAAGAAACTTTGATTTGGCGGGACACAGATTACTTCTTTCCTGGAGAACCTGAATTCATTCCCACTCCCGATGCTGTAGAAGATGACGAAGGAATCATTCTCTCGGCAGTTTCAGATGGTCGAGACAATGGGAAAGATTTCCTCTTATTTGTCGATGCCAAGACGATGAAAGAAGTCAGCAGGGCCATTTTTGACTCCCAGGTACCGCAATGCGTTCACGGACAATTCCTCCCAGACAAGAAAATGCGAAGATGTTTCCCCCCACATTACATCACTTTCTAGTTGACCTTGTGAAACGTAAATTACATGTTCACAATTAAACGTACGTACTCCGGTAGATTGTCTAGTTTAAAAGGAATTGAAATTTATGGTTATAGTAAACGGGTTGATTTATGTGAAGACGTCCCGAAGGACATGCTGAAGTATTTTCTCTGGGTATCGTGTGCATGCGTTTTTTTGAATTTAATCTCGGTCTCGAATTTTAACACCAAGCAATTCGAAATAGATGTTTACTATATTACCTCACAATTTACTTTCCGGTCCATTATTTAGGAATAGGAGTGTAGAAATTGTAAAATTGTGGAATAGTTTTTTTTTAAATTTAAAGCACGTGGGAAAGGAAATATATTCATGCCTTACATTCCTGATCGCAACTTAACCAAAACACTGAAGACTTATTTCTGGTTTTAAATAGATGTTAGGAATAGCTTATGATACTTGTTTCAATGATATAAATGTTGTTGATCATTTCAAAAATACTATATATAGTCTATATCATAAACCTCAGAGTAATGAAGTATTATGTATGAGTAACTCAAAACGAGATGCTGGAAAAGTTGTACGGGCTGGGGTGAGGTGTTGGAAAAGGGATAAGATAATTAGGTCTAATTGTATTTGTTTAGAAATCTATATCGCAATTAATTTTACGTAAATATTGATGCGTTATTTAATTGATTGGCTGTAAGCCTTCGTAAGCTCTCTTTATTGAGCTCATACCTTTAATTGTAACTTTTAAAAAACCCTGTGCACAGACTGAGCAAAAGAATGTGAAATAAAATAAAATAATTTAAACAGCACTAATAATTAGAATATGTCTCTCCTGAATTTATTAATGCCTTGTGCCATTCTGACACCCTGAGTAGATAAAAGTTAAAAAATCAAGTAGTGGAAGGTTCCGTTAATAATTAATTTAAAGAATTACCTAAAGCTTGTGGTCATCAAATATTATAAAATAAGTGTTGTTTATTTTCTATACTAGTTTTTATCGAGGAATTTTCTACCTTCTTATCTGATAATATTCTTCAAGCCTGGAATAGTTTGATAGCATTTCCATCGTTTAAAAAATAATCTGTTTTAAGAGTCAAGAATGAATCACTTGTTTCTATTTTTTTACCATTCAATTCGGTTGGGAAAGTCAATGCCTCAAACCATCGTACTTACAGATATAACGACTTCCAAACATTCAAAATATGAATAGCTTGATATCGTCTGGACTTGGTCGGCCACGTTCTGCTCTCGTGCTATGTACGTAAGTTAACAGGTTTAGAAATTATTATTACAAGATCTTATGTATTCCAATTCCAAAGTTCAAGAAAGACTTCTCAGGATTTATAATGACATCATCTTATCATCTGTTAACCTTTCGAATCAGCCAACCATTCTTACATTTTAGTCAATTGAATTGCATTCATTCCTACACTGGAGAACCGACGAAGGACGACACTGCATGAGGGTGTGTGATGATCTGACATTTGATATCTCTGCCTTCCCATCGCAGACGACAGGATTGGATGACATGACTGGATTTCGTATGAGGCATGAGGACAAATATTTTATTATATTAAGCTTTTTAATAAATGCACGTGAACAGAGTGTGTTTCTATTACTATTCACACACCAGATCAAATGGCTAGTAATGTTCGAAATACAATACTAGACTGACTCCCACTGGTCCCCTATCAATAAAATATTTATAGATATTTCCATCATCTTAATGTTTACCTTCAATAATATTTTGAAAACATAGCTATATGTTTAATAAATTGTGGAAGCCATGTAGTAGACAAGAGTTCAACAGTTATTTTGGTGCATGTATAATTCCTTTCACAACCTGGTTACCCACTGGCAAGGGGTCGTAGCACTAAGAAAAATGATTACTAAAATTAAAGCCCATAAACATACATATTTCTAAGCTACTCCACTCAGACAACTAAAAATTGTTCTGTAAACTACTGTACAAGACAAAAGTATACTGTAAATGAATACTAAATACAAATATAATGTAGAAAAGGATGGGATTAGAGAAAATGAAGTTCATCGCACATAAAAATATGGTCAGGGTAAGCGGAACATGTACATCTAGCATTGGATTTAATTATTAGATTGATCACACTGGAATAAATTGGAGTCTCTAGGCCTGGAATGGAATAAGAGATAAACGACGAGCTGAATTCCATCTCAGTCTGCTTGTTGCAGAATCGGAATCTTCTCCGCTTATGTAAGATCCTCTTGTTTATTTGAACCAGCAATTAAAAGCCCTGAGCTACGTACTTGAGTTTGTAGTGGCCCAGAGTTTATTTTGGTTCAGGATATACAAACGATTCGGAGGATTCGGTTTTATAAATAGAGTGAAATTTCATTGTGAAATGGCCTCAGGATTTCCTAGGAATGTATCAACATCTGATATTTCAGATACCAGAGATTCCCCTTCCACGTCCAGTGTCAGTCGTCAACATCCAACTGGAGGACTTTTGACACATCCGACAATGGATTTCAGGGATCAAAGTCAAGGAAGTCCAGGTCCAGTGATCTTGGACTATTCCTTTTCTGGAATGGAGACACGAGATTTGGAAGAAGCCTTAGCTAACCAACCTATGAAAGTATTCAGCTCAGTGGAAACGTATTTTACAAATAATTCTTTTAATAATCTATATCATTATAATTCTTTTAAACAAATGCTAATTTTTATAATATTTTTATTTCAGTATTTTAGCGACAAATAATAGTCTTCTTCACATCCCAGATGTCATCTCAAGATACACGAACCTACGTCACCTGGACCTTTCAAATAACCAACTCACGGATATTTCTGACTCTATCACCAATTGTCAGAACCTTACAACGCTGGTGGCTCGAAACAATCTCATAGATGAGCACAGTCTCCCTAAGAATTTAAAGAATCTGACGAAACTGAAGGATCTTAATCTAAGCGGAAACACACTTACAAGAATTCCGTATGAAATTTTGGAAACCTCGTCCCTTCAGAGTGTTCATTTGGGAGCTAATCGAATCGATTACGTTACCAAAGACGTCCGTTTGATGAAGAGATTGGAGGTTCTTTACCTGGGGGGCAACTCAATTCCTGAATTACCCGTCGAGATTGGTGAACTGACGAACCTGAAGGTCTTTGTTTTATGTGAAAATGAATTGGAGTTCCTGCCCAAGTCAATTTCAAATTTGAAACAGCTTAAATCCCTACTGTTGCATAAAAACAGAATAACGGCCCTACCTGTTGAGCTTGTTAAACTGAGGAACTTGATGGAGGTAATGAGATTGGATAAAACATTTAGGAAAAAATCTTATCATTTAAGCTTTGGAAATACCTTGCGAAAACAATAAAATTTTATTCTTGTTTATACAGCTGAGCTTAAGGGACAACCCATTGGTCAATAAATTTGTCCGAGACATGGTCTACGACCCTCCTTCCCTTATGGAACTTGCTGGAAGAACTATAAAACTAAAGAAGATCCCTTTCAAACATTCGGATCTTCCAAAAAATCTCATTGACTATCTAACCTGTGCTCATCAATGTGTTAATCCACGTTGCAAAGGTACAGACATTTTTGTTGTTGCATTTTTTAGTTTTCTTTTATAACGATTTTCATGAAGACAATCATTAGAGCATTGACGGCGTTGATACCAATTCATCATACAATCGATATGTAACACAATTTGTATATTCTAGGTGTGTTCTTCGATACGCGAGTGGAGCACATCAAATTCGTAGACTTCTGTGGAAAATATCGGATACCTCTCCTGGAATACCTGTGCTCTCCTAAATGCAGCGATCATCGATCTCCAGCCTACGAAGTCAGTGACTCAGATTCAGAAGACGATCGAATCCGGAAAGTTCTGTTGGGCTAGTTACAGAATCATTCTTTGAACTTTGAACTATGAACCTGTATTAGTTGTACGCAGTACAGAGACGTTTTCTATTTGCGTAGTGTATTAGTTATTAATGTTATTATATCCGTTCGGAACTCGGTGCAGGGGACCAAAAAGAGAGCAATCGTGTTTAATCATGCCTCTCGAAATCAGTACTTCACTTAATTGTACGAATTATTTCAATTTGTCTAAGGAACTTTTTGATATATTACGCTTTACCCTTATGGATCCACTACCAGAGAATATTTATGAGCTCAGCGTTTTGGTTAAAACTCATTTTTGTTCCATCGATGTAGTGGAATCATCAGATCAATAAACGAGCTTTTGGATGATCGTCCTCCAACATGAAAAAAAAACTTATACTAAGCAGTACAAGCATATTAATACAGCTTTATTTATACATTCTGAAAAGCCCAATTTTGCATTGCCCTAGAGGGTCGTATAATTTATGTTGTACGTATTATGTATCCCTATCTATCTACCCTTACAACTGGATACGCAAACATAGCTCGCCAAATTATAAGAAGTCCTACAAGTTATCGATTACTTTATGCTGCAGTATCCCATTTCCATCCCACCGAAGTCGACTTGCCATGGTGTTTCTAGAACCGACTCCGTCCCCGAATCCAATTCGTTTTACGAATACGGAGCGCAATTCCTATCATCTCCCTTAATTTTAGCCCTCACCACAAGTTTGACCTTGATTTGGACGTCGTGGGTGTAGTACACAAATGCACGTGCAGTAACTGGATCTCATACTTTTGCCAAAAAATCCAGATCGAAATAATAAGAAAATTTAGGCTTGAGCAATGCCTGAAATTTCGGGTATTTTCGCCTCAGCCAAGGAGCAAATTATTCCTCTCGAGGGAAATGTCAAAGGTAGCTATTCGATTTTTTTCAATCATTTAAACCTCCAGCAGGACTTGAGACAGAAACTAGATCTTGGGCCAGTTTCAGATTATAAAGTAATTTAAATTTATCGTAACTGAATTCTTTCAGCTCAAATGCGTACAAATTAACAATCTATAAATAATACGTCCGGCTGTAATTTGTTTGCTTTATCTTGTGGATTTACAATCCAAGTTTACAGCGGATTTTAACAACAAATGGTTGAGAGGTGCTCAATCCAAATGAAAGTTCAAAATGTTAAATTACCACCTGGATCGGTTCACAATATGACATATTTAGTATTTCTTGTAATAGGTGGGTGTTAAAATTTAGCAAGTCGATTCCCACGCCCATCCCACCACAACTCCCATTTATTTGTGTATGTTTATTTAAAAACTCACGCTTACTTGTAGCGTGCAGTAAAATCAAAAGAAAAAAAATGAAAATTTCTAAAGCGAAGATTTTTAAAATTGAAAATAAGTATAGGGGAGGAGGCGATTCCAAATCTTGAGTAAGTTTGACACGCATGCATACAATTTAAAAGATGTCGTGGTGGCCGAGTTCGTGATTAGCACTACCCTAACAAGGCTTAGTAACGTGACAAGATCCTAAAATTCAGTAATTATATTCGCATCACTCACTCAAGTTGTGACAAGGTTTCTTATGTAACATTCATCAAGCTTATAATTTTCCACAGATGCTGTAAACAAGACGTCTATTTTATGTTGTAGTTTTATAGAATTAAAGTTTTAACCAAAAATTACCACATGATACCCTTGACCGTGTCATGCTAGCTTGCTTAAGAATTAAGAACTAAGAAAATAATAGCGTTTATTCCTGAACTACTAGCATCGTAACATTTACATTCAAAGATAATATTGAATAACGTCTAGTGAAGATAAAGTAATTGTGCTAATTTTTTAATGTTAATATTTTTCAGCATGAATCTTACTTCTAATGGTTTATAATTTTTATTTTGGGATGTTCAGTAATAGTTTCCAAGTTGTAATCTATGTTACTTTGAACGTATATTTTGTAAAGGGATCATCCCAAACTGGTTGGATGGTAAACTTTTGAAGGTGGGGCCGGGTTTATTCGATATCGACGAGAACTTTACAGTCAACCACTTTTTCGATGGCATGGCGATGATCTCAAAGTTCGAGATTAAAAATGGGAAAGTACGTCATTCTATTATTAAGTAGTTTGTGTAATTTTTTTTAATTCTCCTTTTACACTCATGGACATATGGTTATTGAAAAGTATTCACGCTTAATGTATTTTTATCTGAAAATAAGCAAAAGACGATTTTACACTTTGTAGCTATTTGTAAGATGATAAAAAAAACCTAGCTCCTGGAATAGTCATCATTACGAATTTTTAGAAACAGAAGAAGCGAATTTAATTTTAGGTTTAGTATCAGTGGAAGTCCAAATTTAAAAATGAACTGTACCAGTTCTCTAGTATTTTTACATTTTTGAACCTCTATCTTCGGCATTCTGTTTTAAGAGAGTTTGAATTTAAAATAGACATTTGTGTATATCTGGAAAGGGGATAGACAAGTTTAAAATTACAGAAACTCTAATAAGAGATCGGTTGTTTTTGGAACGATGGGGCTATTTTGAGGACCATTGGCTGGTATTTTGAGTATTTCTAAAAGTAAAAGTGTATCGTAGGATTCAAAATTAGTCTGAGGGCAGTATTTATAAATGAGAAATTTTTAGATGGATATTTCGGGTGTGGATTGGGCTATTTTAGAAAGGGCTATTTTAGAAAAGGCTATTTTTGCGAGGTTCACTTATACACTACCAAGTCTTTATTTATTCCGAGGTGGGCCATCATCTCGGCTAAAAGTAACGCAAAAGCGAGACTTTATTTTGGATCTTGTGTGTACTGAAAAAAGGATTTGTATTTTCGCCTCGACCATTTATATTTGGTTTGGGTGCGCTAGGAATGGAACGGGAAGGCTATTTCCATGTAGAAAATCCAGGTTGACTAAATTAGACTGACGGGTGTGGGTTTATTTTTGAGATTCCAATTTCATATTGCCATGTGCCTTGCCCTTACGATTCTATCTTAAGATTTTATTTTTCAGTTTCGTATTTACAATTCCACAATTAGCTCCAATATTTCTAAATCCATACCTTTATACTAATTTTATACTTCAAGTCTAAATTTACGCAATATAAATATATCCTAGGACTATTTAAGTATTCACCATCATGCTAATTCAGTCCCCACGAGTTCCTAGTTCCAATAATATATGATCCACCACCACTACTCTTAGTCTGCCATTCGATTACCACATTACAAAGTTGGGAGACGAGTTCATTGTAAAAGTCAGTATTATATGCCCTGATAGATCCTTGATAGGTAATTTCCCTTTCCTAATACGAACGAACAACATCCATAATTCAATGTATTTTTAACATATGTGAGAACTTGTCTTTTAGTTACCACAGGGTGATAATCATGAGCTATAATTTACCGACTAAAGGCTGCAACGCTTTGATTTATTTCCATTGGTCCTTTTATAGTAAATTCGAATAATAATCAGGAAAGATGACTAATATTCTAATTTCCACCCACTTTTCTTAATTAGGTGTCGTACACTCAGAAATTAATAGAATCCGAGGCATATCAGAAGGCAATGATTGTAAAACGCATTGTGCGGGCGGAGTTTGGGACCCACGCGTACCCTGATATATCAAAAGGATTCTTATTTCGTATGTTCTCCACGCTGGTAAGGAATACATTTTTGATAAGGGTGTCTATGAATTGATGAGCCATCACAGGAACACTTTACCATGAATCATGATTGGAGAGGGTCTTAAATACAAATTCATGTCATTATGTGATAGAAAGTTACGAATGGTTTTGTGATTGAAGGTTCCAACGGACTTGACAGACAATAACATAGCAGCCCTGTACCGCATTGAGGATGAATTGTTTGCAGCCTCAGAGACATGCTTTGTTCACACAATTGATTGTGATTCTCTCTTGAAGAAGGAACGGGTAAAGTCTCCCAGAGATTACTTATTGCTTTATTGTTATCTAAACCTGCATCATGGATGGTGGTTATTATTACCTCTCATGGACTACACAACAAATAAGATTCTTATTGGCAACAAATGACTTCATTACTGAGTTTGCCAGAAAATAATCCACCTCAATGTATTATTAAGGATATAGCCTGTAGGACAGCTATATGTGTGTATGCTCGACTCAACTTTTTTTTAAACGACTCAGTGAATGTGTCTTCCTTTCGATTTCCCATTCACCAACTAAAAGTGCTGTCCTGTCGATGTCAATTTATTTATAAATGGCCAGGCTAATCTCGTCGTCGTCCTACCTAATGTCGTGATGACTAGCAGTATGAATGGCATAAAGCCCTATGGGGTCCTCCTTTAATGTCGTTTTGTATTTAATTTTTTCAAAAATCATAAGCCATTTTATTCCTTTCTGAACTCCGTCTTGCATAATAACAATATTCATAATAATAGCAATAATAATACGTACACGAGGATGAGAGGTTAGATGGGATATTTGGGACTCAGTAGACTGAGGTTGGGACAAGAACCGAGATGCTAAGATGACGAGGGACGCAAATAAGTCCTAGTAGCCCTACCAACAACCCATACCTTGGTTTTCCTTTAAAAAAATTATGCTTTATTCCATAGTATGAACCTTGCCCAACCACCTCCTACCACTGCAAGTACAACTACATAAATCCACACCTAACACTAAATATATTTTGACAAGAAAATTAATACAACTTAGATTTAATGTCTTGTACTTGGACTTACTTATTTATTTCAAAGTTGTAGAAACTCCAAGACAGAGAAAGGTGAAGTAAAATTTATGAAATAACTACCGTCCAATATGTATTGAATATCCATGCATGTCTAGGCTTGGATGAGATAATGGCTAAAATGCACCATGTTCCTTGACATAAAAGGCATAAATTCCCTTCAAAGGTAAATTGCAACACGTTCAGCATCAAACATCATCCATGAGTTTCCTACAATCTAACCAGGTCCTATTTATCTCGAACGAAATTAATAGCATGTGACATAGTCTATAGGGAGCACTGTATCATTATTATTATGATTATTATGATTTTATTATCTACTACTACTGATTAAGGAAGAAGATTTCGAGATATTAGGGGCTTTTCTTGAGACAGAGAAATATTCATGATTCATAGAGATAAGTAGATTTGCATACATGACACCAACTTGCGGTACAGAATTTAAAGACAATGGCATCCGATGTTGAAGATTACTACATATGCCTTTTAAACTACCATTATTATAATAATCAAAGGGTCGATGATACTTGTAATTCATTGTGAGAATTACCAAATTGTATGAAATCATTGATTTCATGCTCCCTAGTTGATTGTAATCTGTATATTGTTATAATAGGTATTGTTTTCTCTGTATTCTAGCATGATTTGATGAAATCGTGTGGAACGATGTTTAATACTGCACATCCTCTTGTCGATTCGGATGGGGACTGTTGGAATATTGGAGCAACAATGCTCACCGGTTGTAAATATCATTTAGTCAAGATCCCATTTATCGGGTCAGGAAAGGCTGCCGATGGTAATCTAATCTCATTAGCTCATCTTTGTGTTTTTTTGGCAATCCATTATTATTGTAATAATCAGTTTGGGAATTTCCTGGTTCCATTCTTCTTCCAATTCAAAGAGAATGGTTACATAATTATAGTCCTTTTTGAAGTAACAGATGCCCTACCAATTTAGAATCATTCAAGTCCCAAGTGTCCTGTATGATTTTAATCTTACAAAACGTCCTTGCTCTTCCATTCCGTAGTAATTAGTGTCTTAAAGCCACCTCTGTGGGACACAATAGTATTTTATGAGTGTGTGTAAGATGCAATACTTGATGAAATGTCCATTCCTTACCTTATCAAACTTAAGATGCGCTCCGTAGGTTGAAGGGAGTCAGCTTAAATGTGATAGATTGATTGATTTGAAATTCTACCCCTTGGAATACTAATACTATAGCATGCTGCAAGATAAAGACGATTTTCTTAATAAGATGCAGAGTTATAGCCAAGAAAAACTAGCTGGGCTTCTTTACAAAAGGGTGCTTGCAGAAAAATTCAAGATTACCATTATGGGGGATTTTATTATTGCTGTAATTAATTATTAATAAATTTTGGAAGGATGAGGCAAGTAATTTATTCATGTATTTACATTGCAGCTCTAAAAGATTCAAAAATTGTGGCTACTATCTCATCATCATGGAAGACATGCTTGTCCTTCATTAGCTCATTTGTAATGACAGAAAACTACGTGATTTTCATGGAACAGCCCCTCCTCATCAATTGTGTCAAGTTGGCACAGATTGGGATTAAATCTAAAGCCCTCAGAGACACTTTTGAATGGACTCCTTCCGAGAAAGTAAATCTTATCAAGTGAATTAACTTCTTAGCCAATTCCCACACACAGCTCCTTCTAATATTTCTTTTGATTGATGATTGTGAGGCTTTTTTTAATTCCAAGAGAGCAATAATAAGAAAGATGATCCTATCTGTATTTGCATCTCCTTTCAGAATCGATTCTACATAGTGGAGAAGGAAACAGGGAATGTAATCAAGACGAAATTTATTGCAGAAGGTCCATTTTTTGTGCTTCATCACATCAACGCATTCGAGAGGGATGATCAGGTTTGCTAATAATAATTACAATTAGTACTTGTCCTCATTTGTTTCCTTGGGTTGCATCCTCATATAATTCTACGCTTTCCTTCTGGCCTTCGAATTTTCGCATAGGAATGTATTACCCAAGTGTTATGAAGTCTGAAGGCAAAGGATGAAACGTGTATCTTCTTGAAAGATGATGATATATGAGAGGTGAAATATGCTGCTTGATTATGAATCAGGGGTGGCGGATGATTAATAATTAGGTTTTTTTGAAAGGAAATCATTCAAATTGCAAATGCTGAATGATTTAATAGAATCGGAAGTCAATTGTTTACAAATTTGATATCACCCTTTATTTATTGTGTGGCACACTTGTGAAGGACGGGAGGTATAAAAATATATTTGTGTTTCATATGGGATTTGTGTGATTTGGACATGTGATATAAAATTTGTTCATGAGTTAAGCATGTGTGTGACTGATGTGTGGAAGGAATTAAATAAATTTAGTTCGATTTTCCAATTTTGAGGGTCAGTTTAGAGGAGGAAGTCGAGTTTTAAGCCTTTTGGTTTTCGATGTTCTTGTAGATGATGTCCAAAGCTTTTTGAATGGCTATAATGTATAACAAAGATATTAGTAAATTTTAAGACCAGGATTTTAAAATCTGGATCTTTCAAGTCATGCTTTTACCTTCTGGGATTGGTGGTGGAGTTGGAAGATGGGATCCTTGTGGTTGGAAACCGTTCTCATCAGCGATGTAGGTGACTTCGATGAGTTCTATTTTTTAATGTAATAGAATCTTAAATTTCTGATTTACTAGATTATTTAATGAGGGATGAGTTTATTAAAATCTACTTACGTCCTTCCGGGCTGGTGTAAGAGTAAGATCCTTGGATGACTTGGATTGGGTTCTCTGGGTCGTCACTTGGCTTGATGTATCCACTTTGTTCGATTTTTTGTCCATCGGACAATTCAGAGAGCCACTTGAAGGTGCCATCTCCATTGTTCTCAGATTCGCTCCTGACAATGGTAGTCTCGGAGTCTTTGCTTTGAGGGCGAGCCAAAGCCATGCCTAAGAAGGCAGCGATGAGGACCTGTAGGGATTCAAACACTCGGTTTTAATATCAAATCCAGATTGAATTTGTAGGTTATCCTTATATATGTATCTCGAAAATCACAGAAAATAGGGTTGGAAGCTTTGAAACTGCACTTCAGATAAAACAATATGGCAAAATAAATTCCCCAGTTCACTAAAAATGAACGAATTCCTTGATCTTTTAAAATTCTGAAGCACACTTCCAAAACCGTTGTATTTTTGATACGTCTATCCAAAGAGATCACTATGTTTTCATTATTAATAATCCACAAAACTTTAAAGGCTAGCTGTCTTACGTATTTCATCATTTTGATGATTTTGGAGTTGATAACTCTGGGATATTATTCACTTGGAAGATAGAAGAAAGAACTGATAACCAAATTGGAAGTTTCCGACGCTTATGTAGGGAAATTTTTTGGCGAAGGTGGCCAGCAAAGTCACCTAGGGGTCTTCAGATTTGTAGCTAATAATAATGTCGTGTTAGATGTCCCTTATTGGATATCATATTATGATCATCTTCATCAGGTAGGACTCTCACTTTGTTTAACGAGACAGAGGCATCCCCATTACGAAGATGATGATCTACAAGAGAGATATCCACCCTTAAATTCTTAAGCAGTGATTACATACATCTTGCATTATTACCCATACATCCCTTCAAATCATCATAAAGTCGCAATCAAATGAATACCTTCATGATCATATCCTGCTGCTACATAACACATATCTCACATCAGCTAGGGGGTACTTATCTATTTGTAAACTTTATAGGCATAAATCTACATTGACTGATCGAACATACAGTATTTGATCGAGTAAATACCTAAGAGACTTGAGTTGACCATGCCGCTCATTATCTAACCGTGATGACCCTCCTTCATCCTCATCTTCTTAGACAACTTTTTTTTAGCCATGTCGATGACTAAGGGGAAGTCAGGGTGGACATTTGTAATGAGAATTGAGGGCTTGAGGATGCACATATGCAAGTACCTTGTATTTGTCATCAATAAATAATAAATAGCAGAGACATACAAAATGACTACGTTCGACTTCACCACAAGCTTAAGTAAACCTTTTGTAAATTCTAAAGGTGTTGCTTCTGCTATTTGCAGTGTTCAATTGCATAATATCAAATCCCATTAATTCAAAGCCTGAGCTGTGAGCTGTCGCCGCTATCTTTATCTCAATTCTGTGTAAAAGTAACTCACCACAAGACTAACACAGATTGCGAAGGTGCTGAAAATATTATTTTTCACTGTTATTGATATTGATCACTTATAGAAGGACATTTAGATGAAAACAAGTTTATTCATTGTAGTTAACTTCCATCGGATTTGAATTTAATTATCATATACGGTTACCCCAAAAAGGTCCCAAACAGGCTCTGAATATTATCTTGTACGGTGATAAAAATACAAAAATAGTTGTAATTTGTATTTTATTGACTCATCGTATTCTCATAAATGAAAGGTCACGTTGTTGTACCGATGTTACGTTAGCCAGAGTGGTTTACAAAGATTAAATCAAAACCCGTTTATTTGGCTTCAGTCGGCACGACACCAATCACCTTACCACTAATTCGCATTTTTTAAGAGCTGTGACATTAATTTGGTACACATTGGAATGAAGACGAGCACGCGTGAAATTAGAATACGACTAAGTACAACAACTAACCAGAATGGGTCATCTCGAGTCAAACGAAGATGAAAGTATGGAAAAAATATCCAAACGTCTTCTTAATGTAGTTTGAGGATAACTTCTTCCGTTTCGTTCTTGTATGTCTGGGTCAACAAGCCTTTATATCATGGGATCATCCTTCTTCATCTTATTTTGCTGATCCATCTCCATGGTCAATGATAATCACTGGCACGTAATAGATTTAATTGCTGGGTCCTGTAGTTGCCTGTAATAAAGTTATGTTCTCATTATCTCCCTGCCCCATCTCAGAAACAGACTTTTAATTCTTATTGGAAAATAAAAATAATTCTCTGTATATTTTATTGCTTTATTAGCTTAACATGAATGTGCCACATTTGTAAATGTTTTAGAGCTTATAAGAATGCTTGAGTGCAAGCGTGAGTCCAATTTAGAAATAAATCATCGGGGTGAGAATTACCGTATCCGATTAATCTGGTTAGTTATAGCCAGTTTAGTAAAATCTAATTATCACGGCAGATTGTACAAATTATATCTCCAATCCATGGCTTTGTGTGTTTGAATAATTAAAAATTAAAAATCTTAACATTAAACTTCAACTTGCACAATCTCTTTTACAAGTCAGAAAACACAGATTTCATAAACTCAATCAACAGATCATTCATCCATCAAAATTAATTTCAGAAAAATGCAAATTGATGAATAGATTTAATTTGATGATGACCCAATTTGTTTTTAATAAAAATGAAGAAATCTCCCTCCCACTAAAATGAATTGTATGATTGATCGCAAGAATCTTTCTATTAAAATTCCATTTAAGTGTGTCATTGGTTTTAAGAACGTCGAACGCTATTTACTACCACGAAGGGGAGACATAAATATTATCCAATTCATTTGATTTTAGATTCTAAGAAAATAAGAGTTCGCCAAAGTCATACGTGAGTAAGTTTTATAGGCAACTGGTCACATTTAAAAGAACATCACATCCCCTTTTGACTACCAATTAACTTACAGTGTTAACTCACAGACGAAACTGCTAGCTACAGGAATAAAAGTGATGGCTTACTAAGCTTATTTTTCCTAATGAAGTTGCATGACATTTTTTGTACAGTATACGGTAAACCTAAACCTCATTGCAAATTGCATCTTGGAACTGCAGATAGGTAGTTTGATGTTTTTGTTTAGTAATCATTAGAATTAGTGTCAATCTCAGATGTTGCCGTTTTTTGGTTACAAGTGCATGGCTCGCTTGAAACTTGAGTTTCTTGAGGTGCGGTCTCTTCATGTGTATCATTACATGATTTTTAAGCATGGCACTTGTGCTTGCAAAATGCTTGTGCCCGTCATGCACCAGTCAACAATTAAAAGTAAAATGAGACAAGTGCTGCAGTTCAGATTGTCGAGGGTTGCGCAGCGTTCTCAAACAATTTTCAATAACTCTTGATGTCTATCTCTCAAGAAAATATTTTACTAAGACTAACTTGGGAATGTTGGAATAGAGTAAAATTAAGAAGTATCCAATTGAAAAAAAAACAATCAAAAGCTATTAGTTCTGTTCCCATACTTGGAGCTGCTCACTGTCACTTGGTTATTTGAACAATCTACCCAAGTGACCTTTAATGATGAAAATATTGCTATTGAAGAAATCCAGAGTTATCGTCATGTCTTGTATTCGTTGTAAGAAAATTAATTTGCTATGTCCTTTTGAGCTGTACTGCTAATAACTTTCTTCAATAGGTCCTCACCTCCAAATTTTTCTAGAAGTCATATTCATTTTTTAATGCTCTAGCCAAAATCAGTCGAAATGATTCCAATTACTTTTTGTTAATATCTTTTACATCTTCTCAAATATGTGGAAACATTAATTTTTTTCTCCAGAAAGCCATAATCATTCACTTCCTTGCCTAAAACAATAAAATCAATAAGAATGCTATGAGCATATTTTTTTTTTTACTTTTGACTATTAGGACGATTGTAAAAATTCCTCTGGCCGTCATAAAAGCCAGAGTGTCCCATCAATTTTGAGACGAGCATAATTCCATTAGTATTTTTTGGGGGATTATTAAGATGAAGAAGAAGATGGTGTAATCATTTTGGAAGGAATTATGGAAGCTGTATAGAAAAAGGGTGAAAGAGCTTAATTTCTGCTTTACAAATAAATTATTTTTCACTCAAAATACAATCCTCACGACGGGGTCATTGAAGAGTTCAACCAGCCAAGCCTTTTTCTACATCTTGCGTCAATTTTTTTTCCTTCCAAAATCACTTACATGTTTCATTTTATAGATTTAGTTACTTTCTGTGTATATGTGTTATTATTATATACCATAGCACCCTGTCCCCATTCCAATACCTTTTTACCAAGGGATGAACTCATTAAAACCTTATAATAATATCTTCATTAGCATATTTAGCATATTTAATTATTGAATCTTGAAATTCTACTTCTCTTCTGCATTACAGATTGTTGTGGATCTAATTGCATACCCTAGCCCAAAGGTGCTGGACAAGTTCAATCTATCATCTTTAAGGAACAACGAGTTCAATTCGAGCGAACCTTCTCAAACGGTCCGATTTGTCATCCCTTTAATCCACTATATTGTGGTACGTTTACTAGAGTATTTCAAAATTTGGGATAAAAAATTCACGTCTTCATTCTGGTCATGACTCCTCAATTAAGATAGCCCAACATGAATACCGATGACGATACGACAATTAACTTATCTATAATGACACCTCTGAAATTAGTAGGTAATCGCATATGGTATAATTTTATTGTTATGGCTAGTATCGCAGGGAGAAGTCCAAGTCATCGAAAATTGAAACCGTTGATTTAATCTTTGAAATTGGCTTGTTGGCAGGGATGTGGCAATTCTCAATTCGATACTCTAGACCACCTTGATGCTTCCTTATAATCAAAATCATAAAGAAAGTGGAGGTGATGTGTGCTTAATAATGAAGTACTTGAAGTAGGAAAGTAATGCAGTCAATCATAGTAGGTTAATTGATCACTCAGGCACGATGAGCTTGTAACATTGTAACTGCTGTTTGTTTATTCGCTTTATTACGGTTAGTCGTGGGAGCTGCTCATCTCTTCCATCGCTCATGTCGTGATATTGACTTGACCACCTTCACATTACTAATTTTTCGACAACAATGAATTATTAAAGAAGATGAGACAATTAAAAATCATCTTCTGGTTGACTCGTCTGGTCACCTTCCCCATGGGCTGCATAAATTTGTCCAATTAAAAAACATTTGACTACGCTCACAATCGTCCCGTGTCGCTTGGTTTGATAACATTGACATTCTTCTGAAGAATATTTATGGAAGATTCTCTTCTAATCATTATTAAATAATTTACATATTATGCCTTACACCTACATTTCATGGACAGAGGTGGATGTTGGACATTGCATGTTATTTAAATAGTCAACCTCGTCTTTAAAATATGAAATACGTAGTTGCAGCACTTCCTTTACATTTTTTAACCTTTAATCTAATTGCGTCGAAAACAAATTAGTTGAGGTCACCTAAACCGCTTTACATACTTGAATTCTCAACTCTAGTTTGCATTATACTTAAAATCATGCGTAACATATAATGCAATTCTAAAAATCAACTTTAGAAAATTACTTAGAAACATCCCTGACGTTTTAAAATTAGTAAATCATTTCATTGTCACAACCTTCATTTGATGATGATGCTTACGGAATCATTGTACAAATTTAAAACACATTTCTAGGATGTCACAGAGGGGGAAAATTTAGTAACTGTCTCAGGAACAACTGCAACTGCAACAAAAATAGAGGACTCGATTATTTTGAAACCTCAGATAATAGCTGAACCTGGGTTAGAACTGCCAAATATTAATCCACGATTTTCTGGGAAACCATTTCGAATTTTCTACGGATCCGGAATGTTTGATCAAGGGCATTACAAAAATTCGGTATTACTTTTGATTTCGATAATACATAAATTGTATTCTCCGAATAAATTCGCAAATATGACTTTTAATGACTGTTAAAAAAAATTCAGATTTGTAAAGTCGACATGCAAACCGGAAAGGTGGTTCTTTACACGGTGAAGGAAAATGAATATTGTGGAGAGCCAAGGTTCCTTCCCAAATTAGACCCCACGGCTGATGAAGATGATGGTCTTGGTAATTTCTCAATATATACTCAATCAATAATCTTTAAAAAAAATGACACATCCTATGACAATGGAATATTTAATTGCATTGTCATATCCTTTTTTGCAGTTCTAGCCCCAGTGAGTTGCAACGATATTACTAAGCCGGATTACTTGGTCGTTCTAGACTCGAAAACATTCCAAGAACTGGGAAGAGCCGAATTCGACATAAAATTCGTCCAGTCTCTAAATGGAATTTTTATTTGGTCTTACAAATAGACCCTGCCCTATCGACTCAAAGAAATTTCGAAACAAGCACCGCTTACATGATTGGTCATGTACCTCTACACAAAAAGGGGACAAATGAGGAAACATTGCAAAAAATTGTTCAATTTAATAATAATATCTACTTATTTATACGTTACACCCATATGTGTGTTGTATCTTGATGATGTTGACAACTACACAAGGATTACGTATAACATACAGTTTCTGCCTGATTCATCTCCATACTATTTTGCTATCTTGCTGTATTATATAGTTCTTCTCCAACTGTCTCTTCATTGGAACAATCAATATGAAATGAATAATTTAGGTGAGAGGGTTTCATGACACATTGGCTTGGGTATACGGATTTTATAGCACCAGTAAAGCCGGTATAATCGCGTATTCAAGCTATCACTCAATTATACTATAAATAGTTATAAGCATTATTATAGGCAAGCAATATTTAGTTACTGTTGGATGTTAGAAAAACAACTTAAGCTTGACCCAAGTGTCATTCTATCTGCCTGCCTGGTTAGAAAATAGTTCTAGACACCCTCTACGCGAGAGCGAATTCGCAAACCAGAGATTAATTTTAGGTTGACAATTAATTACTACTTTTTAGCCCGACTCCAAGGGCTTATAGGATCATGTCAATGTCCGTCTGTCCGTCTGTGAGCACGATAACTCTCT
>JAQFYM010001377.1:0-34700 GCA_034694785.1 Agrenia bidenticulata | reverse complement strand
AAGGTCATTTTGAGACCAGAAAATTGACATCTACTCAAAACAGTCGATACTTTACTATTTCGTTGAACGGTTTATTTGGTTTTGGTGTAACAACGAATCTCTAGAAAAAATACTTACTCTTTGAACTCCAGCAAATACAAGGCAACCGAGAAATGTTAAGACGAAAAAGTAGAAACACCGCAAGAATAGGATGGTTTTCTGTGAGGATATAAAACAACATGATTTCAATAATACCCATTGTTGTAAACATGTTTAACACATTTGAGCTGAGATTACGGCCTTGTCGTCTGATTCCGTGTCAAGGTAAATGAAGAAATATTGGACGAACAGCAGTGCCACGATTGCCTACAAGTTCACAACAAAATGAGGGAATCAACATCTTGTGTGTCAATTTAATAAATAGACAGTTTATCTTTACTTACTGTAATAAAAAAGGTGAAAAAGCACACAAAGTCAGAGACATCAAAACAACCACACATTACAAGTCTCTGTACAAGTCGGTTGATTCGAAAAATCCTGACTTTCAGGATTCAGGACGGGATCTGGTCTTAAAATGGACTGATTTAATTTGTACGGTTTTACATTGTCTAAAGTATAAAATTCAACACATCTAGTCTACAATTCTTGAGGGAGAAAGTGATACAAATCTTTCTGGCAATTTTTTGTAATTTTTTTGTTCAGGAACTTGGCTACCCTACTTCTAAATCCCTACTCACCCTTAAATTCTAATTTATAGAGAAATTTGTAAGCAAAATGAGCACGAATCTTGCAATCTGTAGTTCAAGTCTTATGGGCTTAACATGAAGTCTTAAAAGTTTTTGTATCATATCTCTATGTATGTTGCAGCTGCAGCTACATTCATGGAGAAAGTCAGATGTTTATTTTTTGCCACTTATATTCCACTACCCTACCCCTCCTAATACTTCTAACTGTGATGAATTGGGAAGAAGCCCGGAGAAAGTGGAATCTTGCCATGAAGTAGAGCTGTCCTAGCTGCATAAGGATATTATGAGACGGAAGCTCGGGAAAGCAATGGTGCATCATTTGTCATCTTGTTATGCTCTGATGACGAAGATGTAAAGTTCGATAGATTACGGAGAAAAATAAAGGATCTAGGCCATCAATTTTTACATGCAATATTTTTTCATTCAAGGCAATAAGGGTATGTAGCATACACGAGCACCAATCATGTATTTCAAAAAATTATTAATAATATTATGTAAATATTATTAAGTTAAAAATAATTTCAATAATGTTACACAGTAGTAAAGTCTGAACACAATTTTCTTTGTTAGATAATTGAGCGAAAATTCGTTGCTCCAAAAACAATTGAACAAAATATGTTTGAAAAATAAAATTTTTAATGTCTCAAAAAGGTAAATAAACTTAACGAACGTAAGCAAAAGTTCTGTCAACTTAATATCAATTAATGAATAATAAATAAGGAGAATCCAGAGGTATTTATTGCTTATTCGTACTACAAGGTTGGGTGCTTACACTTTAAAACCAAATACGCATTTAGATTTGTCATTCCTGGACTTTTTAAATCTCCAAAAGTAAATAGTAGTGAGTATCAAGAATTAAATTATTGCCCTGGAAGGGTTTTTCTTAATAAAGGACTTGTCATTATCAGTGCATTCATATTGCATCTAATGTTCTAATCCCTAGACCTGAGTAACAACACTCTGCTCAGATGGGGTCACTTCCGGTTCCAAACTGAACTCAATAATATTATAACAAGGATTGGCAAAGGAGCTTTTCAGCGGAGAGTCCTCAACCATTCGGATTGTGATAGAGCCGTGATGACTTCTAGTGATTGCTTTCTTTGAGCATAGGAAGTAAGTTCCACAAGAGAGGAGGTAGCAGAAGGATGAACTTATTGTAATTAGGGCAGAGACCTGGACGCAATATTCGAATATCTTCCCGTTCACAAAGTTCCAAATCCAGGGGGAGTACAGCCTGTCGATTGTACATAGTAGCATTGTGATTATAGCTAGGAGGATCAGGAGGACGATTAGCAGAGCTTTTCCAGATTTCTCAGATTCATTCACCGATTTCTGACATTAATCACAAAAAGTTCACTCAATTACAGTTAGGCGAATAGACGAAAGATTACATTCTTAAATGGAATAAAATCTACCTTTCTAACGACAGTGAAGATGGTGCAACCCAAGTACACGATTGTCCAGAGAAGGAAATAAAACGAAAGAAGGAAGTAAATAGATTTCTGAAAATGTAATTTAGAAAGTAATTTGTTTTTGTTTTTTTTAAATTTCGCAAGCAATTTATTAAGTTATAAGCAAGATATTTAGCTACCGTTGTGCTGTAATCTTGGAGATCATTAGGGACGATAGGTGTATGAGTATGTTTCAAGAAGTGGATAAAACACATGATAAAAAGCAGTGTGAAAAGTGTCTGTAAAGATTATAAAAATATAATATAATTAAGTTTTGAAATTTGTTTACCTCATAAAGATTTTATTTTAGGAATGATTTTGTATTTGTTAATTAGAAATTGATAAATGTACTTACCGTAAGAAAGAGGGTAAAAAGCCACAAAACGACGGTAACATATTTGCTTTTACTACACTGACTGGTCATATAAGGCCTCGTTTAGTATTCAAGCAACACCAGCAAGAAGGTAATTTATTCTGAATGCCTAAGATATTTTACTACTCGGTACTTATAATCTCACTGGAAAGAGCGGTTATTGTCGGAGGTAAGGCATGTGCAAGGATGTGTTTCAAAGTGACAAAGGTTTCAAAAGTTTCAAAAGATTTCTAATCTGTTCCTCCAAAATCTTCCAGATTCCTAAACCCGTTCCAAAAAAGATGGCCACTGTTTACTATTTTCTTTAAATTACATTTTACGCTTTAAAAGTGTACAGACTCTCCCTAGATGAGACTGCAGATAGGTGAGAGGAAGCCTAGTCGTGGTGTATATGTCAGACGAAGCAAGTGTGCGAGTGGAAAGTATCTTGAGAGCCGATCTTTCTGCCTCTTTTGCGTCAGGATACGGCAGTAATGGCATTGGGATCGTAGACAGAATTCAGATCCCCTTGAATACCCGCATGACTAAATCCGAGTCGAGAATTCGGGAGAAAGTAGTGGAATGTTATTCTGCTCTACGTGTACTTATAGACTTTTCTATTATACACACCCTATATTACGTATTATCAATGACAAATATAGAGTAAAAACACACCAGCTTCGTGTTCCTAATGATTTAACACAAAAAGAAGCTCGAATCCCTTTCGGGCCTGAATGTTAAAACTTTTACTTTCTCCAAGTCTCCAACAACATAGATGGTGATGATATGGAAGGGGCTACCTGCACTGCATTTTTATTGATCGGCTTAGGAATTCATTTGCGGTAGAGTTGGCTTATATATGTGTAGAATGTTCACAAAGTTAGTTAGGAATTGTATTACACGCCAAGTGAGAAGTTTTTGCTCTGATACTCTAAGCATTTCTCACGGTAGTTTGGCGCAGAGAAGTAGGTAGTGTGTTTGTGTGTGTGTGTTTGTAATTGAATTAAGTGTAAGTGTGAATGGCTCTTTTATGTTTTAGCGATGTATGGAAAAATGTCATAAGAGTAAGAGTTATTAGGAAATAGATTTATGGGAGGACACAGAGGATTTTCGAAAAGCCTTGGTATAGAATCTTAGGCTTTTTTCATGCCATTTATATAAAGCAAGAATTTAGGGTGGTCCTGCAGATATCAAAAGAACTTTTTGGATGATACTATGGATAATTTTGGGCTCTTGGGATGAGATGTATTTTCTTCGGACACATAAGAGGTTCCAAGGCTCTAGGGAGATTACTTCGAATCTGAATTTGCATGGGCTGGCCACTCCTTCCTTCACGGTGGAACTGTTAGTATATTATATATAAAAGATATTAAGAGCAAGGAAAGTCAGATATTAGCTGTATTTTATATGTTTCTGAACCCTTTTCGTTTTGAGGGAATCCCTATGGATTGGAGTGCGATTTGGAGCTTATCGAGAATGCAGTCTGCGAATTCTTCATCTACTACGGTAAGGCCAGTTGCTGTTTTCTGCAAATTTATGTGTACATTAACAAGTATTAAAGAATTAAGGTTTCGAATTGAATCGTAACAAAAATTAAATTAATTGATTAAGATGTTGTAACTTGTAAGTCAACCTACATCGGTGAAAAGGGTAGTTGCATCGATTTCCTCGGGCTCTTCGTCGAATTCTACTGTTTTCTTTCTGAGAGATCTCCTGGCTTTAGAAATCCCTTTCCTTGCCCAACCCAATGCCCTTGAAATCCAAGGCAAGCATTTCCCCTGCAATACTTTCGGATCTTCCTCGCCCTGCTGCACAGATACATACAAAGGATTGGATTTGGAACATAATGCGGTAGTACAGATATTACATACCGAAGAAAGCGCCTATTTAAATTATAATACAGTTTAACTACTTACATATATTCCTGAAGTTTCTCGAGAAATTGGACTATGAATGGAACTACCACCTCTAGAATTTGCAGGCATATAGCCAACGACATTGAGAGGAAAAGCGATCGACAACTGTGCAACTCCTAATCCATTTAGCATCTCTTCCGCCATTTCTTCGTCTGCTAGAAGGATCTGATCTTCTAAGCCTTTTAAATCACCTTCTTGGATCCAAGGGTGAGACCAGAGCATATTTAGAGATGGGCGGACTGTTGGAGTAGGCTGAAGCATTTTATTTATTAAGTCTGTAGATCCGTGGGAAAGCCATTGGGGTGTGATGTATTGAACTTCCTATATAGAATACGAATGTATGGAATTGGTTTGGCATTCTAATAACCTTTAGAAAACCCAACCTGGATTTTCTTATACAGATCTCGAAGGTTCTTGGAGTAGAAAGGGAGTTGGCCTGAGAGAAGAACGAATAGAATTACTCCCAAAGACCATACGTCAACTTTACTTCCGATGTACGGCGGACCACTAAGCAGTTCTGGGGCACAATAGGCCGGACTTCCTTAAAATATCACTTAAATTAAACCACCTTGAAGTTTTCGAGCAGATTATTGTAAAGAACGAGTAAAGAAAAAAATTACCACACATGGTTCTCAAAATGGCTTTGTTAATACCACTTTTCGTGGGAACAGCACATAACCCGAAATCAGTAAGTTTCACGTTGTTATCGTAGTCTAGAAGTACATTTTCCTACATGTCATTTGATACTCATTTCAACGAGTGTTGTATGTAAATCACGAATGGCTTGCATATGGAATGAGAAATAATTGATATTAAATTATTGATGTGAACCCACTGGCTTTAAATCCCGATGGACAATCCCGTTTGTATGAAGGTAAGCTACGGAAGATAAAAGTTGAATGAATATTCTCCTAGCTTCATCTTCTTCGAGGTAGTCATTTTGATGAACTAAAACCATTAGCCCAAAGTCATTACGATTAATCCTTGTACAATACTCTCAACTAATAAACATTCGAAACGTACCAATGTACTCGTACAGATCTGTGGGACAGTACTCCATAATCATGAAGATTTTTTTCTCCGAGTAGAACACTTTCATAAGCTTACAAATGTGGCGGTGGGATAAGCCCTGCAGGGTTTCAATTTCTAGCTTGATGCGGGGTAGCTCTGCCTTTTAATTTTTAATTTAAAAAACATCAGATTTCCTTTTCTTGTTAAATTAATGTTGAATAAGTAATCATTTACTCCGACGTGATCTTTATCAACGATCTTAATAGCAACTGTCGTCCCAGTGGAGAGGTCCGTAGCCATTTTGACCTTAGAAAATCCACCATTTCCAATCGTTTTGTGCAGTTTGTACAAATTCTCAAGCTCTGGATAGTTGGGACCAGTTGCAGGTGTCAAATCAGCCTTCACTGTCTCAAGTTCAGAGCATTCCTGAGTGTTGTGTAGACTGGAGCTATCACCGGCATCCCCTGTCCCTGGCATCATGGAACCTCCTTTCACCTGCGTATTTTTTTAATCATGCGAAAATTAAACATTAAGTTGTAATAAATTATTCATAAGCCAGAGTGTTAAAATGCCTGCGTACCCTGCTGATGATTGTCTTAAAACTGGAATTTTGTTGCCCTACCCTATGCCTACCACTTTCCTTAGAGAAAGATGTTACGAATTGAGAAATATTGCATTTAGGGTCGAAGGAATTCTATCACTCTTTTAATAACATTGTCATTGCCTTACAAAGCCTTGCATGGCAACGGGCCTGAATTAATCAACTTTTCACAATTATTCCTCAGCAATCGATATCAAACACCGATTGGCATTGAAATAAACATAACACGGAAGTTGTAGCCTGAATTTACATCTGAAATCTTTTATGCATCACAAAACACAAAAGTTTTTTGTCAATAACTTTCATGCATAATAGTGTGGAGTTTTGTCATACCGGCGAGGACAGGTAAACGTAATCCGTTCAAACGTACATAAAAAAGTAGGGCGGATAAGTCAGGTCACTTAAATTAGGACCCCCAAGCCCCATATAATTTTGATCCGTTCGGACGGGCATACGAACATCCACTTAAAGTAGCTGCGCTACTTAATAACAAGGAAGTATTTTAGTTGATGAACTGCAGTGGCTTGAAGGACATTGTGGCAATGTAGGAAAGACTGCAGCGAATGTTATTCTTTCAATTAAGAAAACATAAAAAACCGGTAAAACAACACATCAACTTCAACTACTTCGACTGCGTTTTATTATTGTACCCTTTCCGTTGCTCGTTCAACGACAAGATTAACAAAAGGTTTAAGGTGGTTACATCACATGAATCAATACATGCAATGAAAACTAAGACTTCTTCTGATTAAGGAAACATATATACTCCCTTCTAAATGTACAGAAATTAACTTGGACATTTCTACTTTCATATAATTGCTGCCTTCCCAAAATATCTAATCAAAACTACAACAAAATCTCTCAAGTTTAGATTGTTACATAAACCAACCGCAGGATTATTATACAGTATTGTTACACACTACGTTTTCCTTCGAAAAGACAGATCCGATTTTAACTCATGGATTTAAAAGAGATTATTAGACTCAATTAATTAAATTTTACACTGTGCTTACTATAACGTTATTTTAATCGTTCAATCTGGCACCCAAAAATTAAGTATACGAAAATCGATTGGAGGTTGGAAACTTGGAATGTACATTTTGGAAACATCGCCGTTTCTTTAGACTACTATATTCTAAATCTCTAGTATCATTCACACGTGCAATCATCAGAGATTTCTGAAGCATCACAATAATCTCAATAGTGCTATAGACTGAATAAATTCATTGATAAAAATCGACACATATTATGCAATTTTGTTTTATCGATCAACGACTAGAGATAAATTAGATACTTTTTCATAATTTGGAATTCTCTTTTTATCATAATTTTATGCTACCATATGCTATCACAAATTGATTTACACACTTGCACCTTGAGATTAACTAAGGGAACTCAAAGACCAAGTGATAGGAAAATTAAGTCGTGTCCACAACGCGGACGAAAATATTTCTGGAAAACTATTATTTCATGATAATTCTTCAAAAAGAAAGATAGACCGCTTCAAAAATGCAAAATACCGATGAATGAAGTATTCAGAGGAAATCACTAAAGATGGTCTAAATTTTAGATTGTTCAATCATATCGATATCCACTTTGTAGTAGACGTAGGGGTAGTATTCACTTTGACCAAACACAAGACCAGACATGTCCATGGACTGAAATCAATACAAAAAACGTCAATTTACTCAAATATTTTTTAGAATTCTGAATACGTACATCAGCATATTTCGATCCTGAGCCAGCACTTGAGTCGAGATGTTGATATAAGTTGTTCAAAACTTCTCGTAATCTTTTCGAGGCTTTTTTATTAGGATACATCAAGACGGCTTGAAAGTTAACCGGAAGTCCGTACCTAAAACAAGCAACGGAAACAATTTAAAATAGCACCAAATTGAAGTTTGTTGTTTAAATAACCTAGTTAACTAGTCAATCTATTACCTCAGTACAGATTCAACAAAAACACGGAGGGCTTTAACGTGTACCCAGGCAGTAAAGCATTCACTGAAGTTCACTTTGAGCCATCGCACCAAAGGCCCCTGAATTTAAAAAAGTTATTAGTGCAACGTATTTGAAAAATGGAAAGGAGAATAAAATGCTTAAATGCTTAATTTCTTACAAACTGCTTTTTCTTGTCAGTTGCCAACTTCATGACTTCATTCTTCCCAGCTGCAAGTTCCTCTTCATTGCAAGTAAACTCCCGTACAATGAACCTAAGAAGGCATAAATTATGAAATTACAAATCTGTTAATTTTGACATTTATCATACTGAGTGAGTAGAGGTGTACCTGTTTTCCCGACAGTGATGCTTGTAGTCTTCTGCAACTTTCCGGAACAGAGTCACTGTAAAAAGCCCATGGTCCTGGTCCTGGTGAATAACGTGACTAGAACGTGGGCAAACCATGTCCGTTAGCTTTTCATATTTGGCTTCCCAATCGTGGAAGTTTGCTCTACAATGTAGATATGAAGGGTGGCATTATTTAATTTGAACATAGGTATTGTATTACACAATATAGCTATCAAATATTTTTTTTAACTCGTACTTGGCAACTACAACAACTAGAGTGACAAGGTACTCGGAATCCAGTACAAAATGCTCTTTTTTCACAATCTCTCCTAGATTTCGGCTGAGAAGACTTCCCCTGAACAAATACAAATCAGGTGGATATTTAAATTAGGCCATTTACATAAAATTACAATCACACATCCAATGTAAGCATTTCAAAGCCATGGAATACAATATTCACAATCTTACGTCACTTCTGCCTTGTAGTTAAACTGTGCATATATGATACAAAATACACTCTCGTGTTTATATTTAGCCTAAAATCTTACGTTTGCTTTTTTTCCAAATTCTGGAGGGAGCCCTTGAGGTTGTTGTAATGATTAGATTTAACTTTCAGATCTGCATCGATTTGTCCAGCTTGCTTAGCAATTATTTCAGACAAGTTCCTTAAAGACAACTTCAGAGGGTATTTCGCCGCATCCCATTGATAATGGCTCACATAATTAGCCAGCTCCACTATGGATGACAAACATGACAATACAATCATTAATATCTAAACGTTGAACAGCTTCTCAAACTTTCAATAAAATAAACACGCATACCGTTATTAGCCAAAAGATTCTCGGCAAGCTTGTCCCTCTGATCTTCAAGAACTTCCTTCAGGTAACCGGCAACCTTTCGAGTGGTCCCTTCGACGTACGTATCCAGTTTCTGGAGGTCATCGGAAAGACCTACTAATTGATCGAGGGTTCCCACCTACCACAAATGATTTTTAGATAAATTATGATCAGATGTCAGAGTCAGAGTCTAGTCATACAATAGAGTGGTGATGCAAACCAAGGATAATCCACACGGATAAGGAATATTTGATTAGAAACTAGTTAATTACCTTCAGATCAGGGATAGGGAACTTATAATTAGTTGACAAGTTAGTAGGTTTACACGTAGCATTATTTAAGACCTCGAATGCTTGGGACGGGGTTTTATCCCCTGGAATGGATATGAGCCAGTACTCTGACATTCTTTCAGCTTAATCTGCCAACTTTTTCACGCTTTTCCTAATAACTGTTAGTAACTATTTAAAGTGATCTGGATTAATTAGGATTTTGCTGAGGAGATTAAGTTCCCAGGTATCATCAGCTTTCAGCTACACCTTTCAACCTGAATAATAATACACCCAACCCATATTTTAAAATACGTACCTTTACGAGTCACGTGGTTTACTTTAGAGAAACAATTCCCGCCAAACTTTTAAACACAAATGGCATTCAAAACACGAGGAGAGAGAAGCAGGTTGGGATATTTTGTGTAGTTGAGAAATGGGAATTCTGCTCGGAAAGTTTTAACTGATCGTGGGTCAAACATTTAGAAATCATGAGGTCAAAGTCAGCGTATCAGGAGGAGAAAGAATATGAGGAAGATGAGTGGAGAAGTAGAAATGATAGCAGTAATGGACCAAATAATCATAGTGGATATATAGTTAAAGAAGTTGACGTTTCAAAGGTAAGAAGAAGCTTTGTCTCAGTTTTTGCTTAACATATTTTCTCGGTGATGCTCATTTAGGTTTTGCATCAATTGGGATTAAATCGCAGATGTAGGAAGTTGTAATTTGTTGTGAGAAAAAATTATATCAATTTAGCTTCAAAAAATATAAAGATAAGATAAATAGCCGGTCTCGGTCTGGTCATGAATAGATTTCTTTGCACGGATTTCAATCAATTAAAACTGATCAATTAATTCTTTGCAGCTTCCAAGTGATCTTTTGAAAAACTTGATGGAAGTGAAGCCTCAAGAAGGAGGGATCTTATCCACAGATGATTTAAAAACCGATGGGCATGCTTGGGTCCTTCAATGTCCAAAAAATGTAAAACACCGGTTACTCTTTCATTACGATTATTACTAGCCGAACTAGGCAGAAGTAGAAGGATAAAGCCGAGATGCTTTCCAAACTTTTTCCATTATGTTCAAAGTCGTTTTAATACTGGTCTAATGTTTTTGAAAGGTGGAGCTTCAAACTCTGCTTAGAGGAAGAAAAATCAATTTAAATGGACACCCAACTGTACTAGATAAATCTGAAGATGAAGAAGATTCTATGATATCTAGCCAAAAGTTTGAATCAATAGCCCACAGTCGACTGGATTCGGGTGAAAGCATATCGCTCTTACTGCCTGATGTTGATGGAAAGTTTAAAATAGGTATTGAAGGTTTTTGTAACTTTTTATTTCGATTGTTGAGTTGGGGTTGATTTGAAACATTTTCCTTATTTCTTTCAGCCTCAGTGCCGTTGAGAGGCTACATAATGATCAGAGAACATATCGAAGAAATGCCTTATGCAGATATAAAAGTGCACCGTAAAAAGATGCACAAACTCCCGTCAGGAATTAAGGAACGACACCCTATCTACGGAATCGACTTCAGTCATGCCTCTTGCTTAACAAAAGTAACCTCTTCAAGAAAGTCTAAACGCAGAAAGCCCGCAGAGAGTTATTCTGAGTGTTTAAAGAAACCCGTAACTAGATTAGAGTTACCAATAAGTAGTACTAATGGAAAGCCACTTAAGCATATCGTGAAAGAAGAGCCCTCGTATGAGGAAGAATTAATTCCAACCAAGACAAAAAAGTCTAAAAAACGAAAACGAGAGGAATATGAAGATGTGGAACTCGTGGAAGAAGAAGTTACGCCTATTAAATCTAAGAAAGCTAAAAAGTTGAAATATGAGGTATTGGAAGATGAAGGATTTTATAGCCCACGGAAATCGAAAAGAATAGTATAGTTTTAATTTTAAAGTTACTTAATGGAGGGTTCAAAAAACATTTTATTAATTCACTTACCAATAAACCCATTCCAAGAGATTTATAAATTCCAAGTATTTAAAAAATTTATTGGCTTAAATCAAGTTTTTAACGACTAGGATTAACGTGTCACTCTTTGTCCTTATTACTTTTATCTTTGTTTCCTTTATCCTTCTTGGTGCCCTGCTTATCTTCTGGTAGATTCGGATCCGGATCCTGGACTTGTTCTGGATCGCCTTCGCTATCATACCAACCCCCATCCGCCTGAGCGTATGCTAACATTTGAGTCCAATTTAAATCTTTTAAATTATTTTTTGGACCCCCAGCTGGGAATGGACAGGGACAACCTGTTTCTTTCTTCAAATCTTTGTTTGACTTTTTATTTTTATATTTCTGTACAGGAAGTCCAGTTTGGAATCGGGTAGAGTTTCCAACCAAAACTTTCTCTTTACATTTCTTCCTTCTGTTCTTGGATGAGTTATCATCGTCCGCATTTCTTGAAGTTCCAGGTTGCTGTTCGAGTAGTCCTAGGCCTTGAACTGGTTCAGTATCCAAACTGATCGGTTCTTTTGAATTTTCAGTCGGTTTAGCAACTGGTGAATTAGGTTTTTTAACTTTTGCCGGCTGCTCGTCAGCTATAGGTGCTAATGGGGCTATTCTATCTCTAGAAGTTTGGCTGTGAACTGAGGCTAACTTAACTAGGTTTTTTCCCTTCGGCCGTTTTCTAACCACGACGTCTTCCTCACCATAATTGTCAGGTTGACCCTTTCCTTGGTTCTGTCGAGCAACAGCTAATGGGTGTGGCTGAGTCGGTTCTCTTAACCTCGCCGTATTGGAATCATCTGATGGTGTTGCATATACTTGATTTTCTGCGTCACTCTGAACGGCTGCTTTTGGAATGCGTAACGTTGTTGGTACTCTTACCACCGCCGGGTTTAAAGGGTCTGAATGCCTAGGAGGCTGAAAGGGTGTCTGTTTTGACGGCTTTGAGTGAATTGCAAATCCCGAAGTGTCAACATTTCCTGGTGGTTCTTCAGACTGTGGCAAACTAAATCTCGTCGGACGAGCTACTATTGTGAATTGTATGTCACTTGGTTTCACGTCACTCATGATATCGTCTTCGTCATCCAGTGCTAGTTGAGTTGACTGTGTGACTGAATGAAAAAATTCAACATCCTCTGGTTCCGAACCCAATTCGGGTTCCTGATCTTCGGGAGAAACTTTTCTGGCTTAATTTAGGAAAAAAATATATTTTTGTAGACACAAACTACCTTAATTTTAAGCATGAGAGATTACTTCGGCGTTTTCGATCTGGTCTCATAGCAATGTACTCGGTGGAAAAAAGTAAAGGAAGAACTAGGCTAACGAGCCAGAAGATTATTATAGTGAAGAGCATCACAGGTGTAAAGTTTTCTCGAAATGCTGTCATTAAAAATAATTTTTAAATCATCACTTAGTTTGTATCATGGATAATTTTCAGATTATGCATACTGGCGAAATGTACCGTGTATGACCTCTTTGGGATCGAAATCCTTCAAAGATGATTGACTATTCTGGCTTGCCACTTGTCGACGAACCCTTGAAAGCACCACAGGTAATGACGGTTGTACCACCGGCGGTGGCAAGAACTGATCAAAGTCGTTGTCCCTATTTTGATGTGAGAACCAACCTTCCCATTCATCTGCATCGTAAATCCACTCGTCTTCCTCGTTGTCGTCAGAAAATTCAGCATTATCAGATGCATCCATGAATGATTGAGATAAAAAATATGCATGTACTCAAGTTACTCCAATTTAACCGGAAATGATACACATATATATTCTGTAGTAACAGATCTGAAAGCAAGCAGATGCCTTATTCTTTCTTAAGGGATTCTTTTATTGGTTTTATTACAATATAATAATTACAGCATTTTAATATTAATATTTTGTACTGAGTAACTGCGGAAACTATTTCAGCCCTTTGGACAGATTTTGTAAGGATTTTTTTCATTAATAATTCCAACTACAAATCCTGCAGTTATGGCCAAAACTAATTTAAGAATTAATTTAAAATCGGCCTTAGATATTTTTTACTGGATTTTTGAGATGTGTGTGGTATATCTGCATTTTTTCAATGATAATTTTTTTGAACCAGGGGTTTTAATTCGATTGATTTTAGTCAAATAAACAAAAGTTATTTTCTTTAATAATTATAATTGTAATCAAATGCCCCATCATTTATCAACAAAGAGGTTATTGATGAATTATTTAGTATCTGGAATTTGGAGATCTCTTGTGGTGACATTTGAGAAATTATTTCAGCAACCAGCTGAACCAGCGTTGCGCACATTTTCTTGGAAATGTCCCAAGACATTCCCTGGAGGTACATAGAAAGCCACAACGAATGTCCCTGAAGCTCCGAACGATTTGGCAATACCAAACTGCTTGGAGTCCTTCCATACGATTTGAGTGAATGACCCTATTGTACCAAAATCATGGATCGTGAAGAAAGAAGATGATTTCGTAGTTGTTTTTACGGTTGCTTTACCTGTCGTCTTCTGGAAATCCATTTTATTCCAGTCGAAATGACTGATCTCGCTGTACCAATAATCAGATGGAACGTCCCCCCTTAAAGACTGACCAGGGCCACTTGACCAGTAAATGTTTTCCCCGTAACCGTAATGGCTATTTTCCATCGTTCCTACTTGGGACAAGTGGTTCGCCCAGCTTTGTGCCACTTTACATAGCTACAAAAAAATCGTCCCAGTTTCCTTTGAAGTAACATATTGCTAGAATCACAATAAGATTCAAGTTGATACCTCTTTGGACAAGGAAAAAGGTGGGGAACCATGCTTAGCCCTATGTGAATTGTGACAAAAGAGGGCTTCGTCTAGAAAGCTGTCGCTCGTTTTGAGATCAGCCTTTAAGAATAGTACAAAGATTTACAAGACAAATATTATGCTCAGATTCATTTCCTGTATAGTTTCAAGTATTCTTTACACAAAGATAAGGAGATACCCTTGGGGAGGCTGGGTCTATAAAATAGCCGGGCATTGCGGTCATGTGAGTCATGCTTGAGACGTCTTTACTGGTCCTTCGAGGCTTTTCCGGATTTCCCCCACTAGCTCCAGAAATAGAAGTTCGATGAATTCCAGATCCTCCGACTTCGTTTGTAATCTGTTCTTCCTTTGAAGTTGAAGTCTCTTTTCGGGTTGAACTTGATCCATCGGAGTAGTGCTCCGTAATTGTCTTGGTCACTGTCTTCTCTGTCGTCCCCTGATTATGAAATTCATTTGTAATAACCATCAACCTTGATTCTTTATAATATTACTGCTTGTAAATCCTTGATAATCATTATAATTCAGTTATCATTCTTAATAAATAATATCCAGATATACTGAGAGGATTTGGTATTAATTCGAAGGTGCATAATTAAATTGTCTAATACATTGTCTATGATGGTGTTTGTGTCGGTGTGAATCGTAGTTGAGATCTTGACCTTTCCTTGGATTTTGGGATTTTGGGATGATTGGAGATCCTGGTAGCTCATCTTCTATGCTTTATAAGTAATAGATTACTCTAATAATTGAACGTAGTAATTTGGATGCACCAAGAAAACCCGAAGACTAGGCTAAACTTGTAATTAAATTTTGACTCGAATAATCCTTCAAATTATATGCCTGACCAGTTTTTGACCTGTTTTCTCTCTGTCATAGCATATTTTAAAATGGATATCCATGGACACATCATGAGCAAACCTAGGCGTTTCTCATAAACATTTACCTCTGCTATTTTAGATTGCAATAAAGGGCAACACTTGTGGCTATGAATTTTGGGAATGTGATATGATCTGTTTTTAATATTTGTAGCTCATGAGTTCTGACTTAGAACCGAAGACGTTTTTTTAAACAATTACTTCTGGAAAACATTTTCGTCCAGTTTCCCTAGAAAGTTTCCAGCAGGGTTGTAATTCGCAATAACATAAGTCCCTCCATTGGGCCCCTTAGCCATAGCGATCCCAAGCTCACTAGAATTTTTCCAAACGACTTGTGTGAAGTGTCCGGTTCCTTTTTGGTAGTCCAACTTTTTGTTGAAGTCGTAGTCCTTGAGTTCGGAATACCAGTGTTCCACGGGGGATTTCCCATCAGGGACGTCACCACTTGACCTGAGAAGAAAAATAAAAAATTCAATTCAAAGCATACTTTTTATTGAAAATCATGGGAACATGGGGGAAATAAGCTAATACCAATGAATGTTTTCTCCGTATCCGTTTTGACTGTGTTGCATTTGGTCATCCTTGGCACATTTGTTTGCCCAGGCTTGTGCTACTTTGCAGAGCTAATAATTTTTTGAATATTAAAAATCTTGATTCAACTTTAGTAAACTATTTGTGCCCGTAATTTATGTATAATTCAAGCTTACATCATCACTAAGCTTTAGAGGTGGAGATCGATGCTTACTCCTTAGTTCGTTATGTGCTTTTAAAGCTTGTTCAATCCATGCCTTATCAGTTGTTACTGAAACCTATGGTTTGAAGCAAAAAATTTCGTTCGTCATTGATAAGATCAAATAAGATTTTTTCAGGAACATCTTTGGGGTGTGTTTTATTTACGAAATAAAAATAAAGTACCCTTGGAGCCTTAGTCTTAGCTTCGCTGATAGTGTATGTTTCTCCACTGGGCTTACCAGTCTTGGGGTCAATATGTTGCATCTGAGCACCCTCGGTGATAGTTTTGACATTGGTTTTTGTTGCCGAAGATCCATCAGCATATTTTTCTACGACTGTTGTCGTAATTGTCTTAATTACAACTCCCTGAATCGGTTAATAATAATTGTTATTATTAATAACGTTTAACTTTTGGCATGTAGTATATTATTAATTTATTTAATATGATAAACTTACATCTCCCTTTGTCTCGACTTTCGTGTCCGTAGTAGTATTGGATGATACTATAACCTTATCTGGCATAATGAATTATTTTCAAAACTTGCTCGAAGCTATCTGTAAATCAAATCAAAGTTTAATACAAATAATACAATTAAGCATGGAGCTTGTAATAACTTTAATTACGCAGAATTTTTATCTTTGTTACATGCTATTCAACAGAGGGTAAACCGTTCAAATCCTGGAACGCATGGACCGTGAGAAGTGAATTATGAGCCGGCTCAGCATAATATTTGACTTTTGAATGTAAAGTGAATGAAATGAATTGCTTGTCATATTAATTAATCCTTTAACCGATGGTGAATAATTGTATTAAAAATATATTTCATCATTTTCAGATAACACTAAGCAGGTGGGGTCTCCTAATCCCCGTATAAACTTTAGATTCATTGGACAGTGACAAGAAAACTCAATTTTTTCAAAGATGCACTCTGACTTTTAACAAAATGCATCTTCCTGAACTACTTTTACAACAGAATAATTCTGCATTATCACGTAATTAAAACATACCAAGCCGTGTAAAATTCTATCCGCTTTAATTTGCCGGAAATAAGAATGCTGAGCCGAGGGTGCTCTCACCTTTGAACCAATCTAAATTATAATGCGTGTAAGTTTTATTGAAAAAATATTATGAATTGTAACTACTATGTAAGAACTATTAATTACTATGCATGAATAATTGTTTTAACCGCTATATTTTATGCATATGAATAGAAAATATTGTAAAAGAGCAAACCTTTCAGGAGCCGATGCAATACTAGAGCTGCCGTGTGCCAGAAGCAGAAAACACTGTGTCTGTTTCAAATGTGAGTTTGAAAATTGCCAAGATGTCCAGTGCTAATTTTACTCAACTCTTTGTCTACTAGTGACAGCCCATAAATTTAATCCAACTATCAAACTAACTGCACCAATTTCCCAAAACACACATGAGCCATACGGCACGATAAAGAGCTCTTTATTGGTAAACTAAATAAAACCGTGTGGTTCGATTCCCATGACCAGCTGTCAATAACTGGGCATTTTGGGTAAATAGTTCTAACTAAGATTGGATAGACACACGGTAGAATAACTTTTGATCGATCGGTGGAAATCAAATTCCTAAAACTAGACAGTCTTTGTATGTGCCTTGGTTGATATGCACGCAGTTGAGCTTAACACGCAGAGCTTCTATTCTATGTGGATGAAGTCCGCCCAATAATATGGATTATGTGGCAGTGGCACTAATAATTAAGAAAATTGAGATCAATGTAAATAAATTTTCGTATTCATTATACAGCTCAATCATGGGACGTTATTTGAGAGCGACAATCCCACTGTTTTACGACCTCCGAACCTTCTAATGACTATGCTCTTTACGATGATCATGACAAGCGTACACGGTAGCTTGTTCAGGAATTTTAATGTGGATGTGAGAAAAGGTAGCTTCGAGAGTAATTTAAACGATTAACTATTAGCTATGGCTGGTAAATATTTTGAACATGCGATACTACCATAACCTTATAAATTAGGTTAGAGAGCTAGCTAGAAGCCAAGGATGTTCTCCTTTGCTGTAGTCCGCTCTGTTTTATATTACCCTGCTAAGCTTGGTAATTGGAATACAAGAGCTTTAGTGTGAGAGGATTTAGTTTACTGTCGAATGCAGATCATTTTCCAGTATCGATCAGTTCTGCAAAATGTCAATATGGTAACTCACCTTTGATTACAACCTCCAGTCAGTGTCAGGGGGTACAATTTTAACGGCAACTTGACTTCTTCCAGTAGAAAGACAACTAAACCTTTTGCTCCATCCGACCTCTACTTTTGTACACATATTTAATGATAATGAGAACATGATATAATTAGGATTTTACACATTAAATACAATGTGTACGCATAGCATATTTAACGCGTCATTTTTTACTGCCCAACCAATGATTAACCCACCGACCTAGTAATAATAAGTCGCAAATTACAATTTCGCAAACTTCAATCGGCTCAGCTACAGCCTCCAGATGTATGATAACTTATCTTTTGATAAGGTTTGCTTTAGACATATTGCAGCTTCATAGTAGGTCTCCCGTGAGTAAAACGCACTCTTTATTAATACTTTTTGTGTGGATAAGGAGAATTTCTAGAATGAAGGAGTAAGCTGAAATTCAGAAACATTTGATGTCCTTCAATGACATTTGACTATTTTTGTTGAAAGGGGTGTACACATTTGTTAAGCAAGCATGAAAATTTGGGGATAATTAAATATAATAGTTAAATAACAAATATTAGGGTCAAAATGATCTAGAAACTCGTTGGATTTTGCCAACTGATCGGAATGGTATGTGTATGTGGATATTAATTATTATTTGACAGTTCATTCACAGATTTTGCAAGTTTCCCTTGATGTTGAACATTGTGATACTTTAGAAGGTTATGCTTATGATGGATCGAGCCAGGACACATAACAGTTAACTTATGATTTTTACCATTAAGTAGTTGAAAGCAACTGTGATGGATGACTGGATAACGGGATGAGTCAGTTTTATAAATAATTTATCACCGCTGTTAACAATGGCAGTCATTAAAGAATGAAGAATTTGCTCTTTCACACATGGTAGTACGAATGTAGTTGATAGCTATAGTCAATATGTTATAGGGGTGTCAAAAGGATCATTGACAATGCTAAGTGGCTTAGACTAATTTTGAGTAGCAGAGGAGGTTTATATGTTTTGAAATTAACACGTACATTTATTTATTAGGTAGCAATTACTTGTAACAATGGTTTACCAGGGTCGTTCTGATAAAATGTAAGTACACATGGATATTTTTATTGGTAAAGGTTTGCTGAAGGATTTAGAAATCTCATGAAACCCGGATGGGTAAACTGATTGGAGCTTTTAATTATTAATCACACGGAAAAGCCATCAGTTTCTAAAGATTAGAAAAAAAGGTTGGTCCTTCATACTGTTTGTACCAATAGTACGTTAGGCTGGGATTGGAATTTGTGTTTGAATTTGAGATAGTAAATTCCTTTCAAAATTACGTAGCTGAAACAAATATTTGCAAAGGCAATTCATCAACCTACATCAATTAAGTATGCTAAATTTTCCTGGAAATGCTTTTAATTATTTATTTGCTTGTTGACGGGTTTTCCTTAAATCGTATGGTAAATATTTGCAATAATTTTGAGTAATTTATTGTGAATAATTATTCACAATATAAAGTTCGGTTTTTTACATTGAACATGTTTTGCACAATCAGCAATTGGTTGGTAAATAAAATAGATTTTAACCAGAAGGCTTATCTGTAAGCTAACAAAAAAATCGTTCATCCTTAAACTTATATTTTCATTTTCAAGTCGGGAGATAACTCCTTCCTAGAAACTCAGTAAAGTTTCTTACTTCCTGTATAATCCGTTTGTAATCTTGTCAACATGCTCAAGGAAGACTTTTCTATATTTCCAGCAACAATGATGCAACAATTGTCCACTGGTGAAATATCATACCTATATAGCATCGAATGCATAGTCAATGTTGTTCAATTAAATAATATGATTTATTCATTTAAATAAATAGTAAATACACGCTGTAAACTGTAGTTAGTTCCCAACTTCCCAACCAATTCAATCTAAAATTATCAGGTCATTCATTTGGAGCTCCTGACTTTATCGACAAAACCACATTGACAATAGTCGTTTATCCTTGCCAGTAGAAACAAAATCGTTAGCTTGAGCTCATTCAGTCTGTAAATGCCTAAGTCTAAATTAAATTGTAAATCTAACTCAAGTTAAATTATTTTATTTTTATTTAAGTTAAAAACATTACGTGTATCATTATGTTAACAAATCTAGGAAATAGTTTTATACTTAACCAACGGATAATCAAATTTTTGTGGTTACTCGTAATTTGTCAAATCAGTTTAGCCTTAGCGCAAGGTGTAACTTCAAGTACGAAAAACGGAGTTAAAGTTCAAGCCCCTAACGTTAAACCAGCGACAAGTATTCCTGCTCCACCCTTGAAGGCATGGATAATAGCATTTCGATACTCTAGGAGATAATTTTAAGCTTATCGAAACATTACAAAAAATAATCGTCGTCTAAATAAATTGCAGGTAGGAGTTACGACAGAAGCCAAATGGATTCAAGCGTCTCTCGACCGTCACAACTACTACCGGTCATTGCACAGGTCCCAGCCTCTAACATTGAACAACACGGTATACTTTAAAATTTAAACAATGTACATTAAAGTATCAAATTAATATTTTGAAATCGTTTTTTCCTTCAAAGTTATCAGAGATCAGTCAGGCCTATGCAAACTACATGCTGGACAGAGCGATAGAGAGCTTCGAAATGGACAATCGGGTGGATTATTTCGAGCACAACTTGCAAGTATTAAGGACTCATGGTCTTGGAGAAAACCTGTATTTCGTGTTGGCTTACTATGATAAGATAAATGCATCCCTTGCCGTGAACTTGTGGTATAATGAGGTCAAAGATTATGATTTCAAGACGGCTAAAGTCAAATCTACATCACATCCGAGTAGTTTAATAGGTTGATTAGCTATATAATTATTTAATATTTTAATTAGCGAGTCTTTTTAGAATCTTGATGTTTGTTTGTTTGCATTCAATTAGGACATTTTACGCAGCTAGTATGGAATGGAACGAACCAAATGGGCACGGCTTATGCAGCTCATAAGCTAAAGAATGATCAAACCATTACTTTTGTAGTGGCAAATTATCATCCTGCTGGTAACGCTCAATATTATGGAAACTATCCGATGAAATTGTATTTCACTAATGTGTTACCGTAAGTGAGTCGGACTCGGAATCATATTGGTTTTTTGTTTTACATTTCACTGCAGGCACTGATTTCAATTTTAAAAACAAACTTTTTACACTTCTGTTCCAGAGAAATTAGTGATGCAGAAAATGAAATTGAATTGGACGGGAGTCAAATCATCCGAGAAGATGTTTTACGATGGGAAATCCCGAAAGTAATTGTTGTTCCCTTGATATCTTGAGAACTTTTGAAGTTTGAACTTTTACGAACATATTTAAAATTTGTAGGCGAGTTTAACAACTCCAAAAATATGGATCGAAGGCTCTGTCGATCAACATAATAAGTACCGACGGGCTTCTCAAGTTCCGGACATAGTTGTTAGTGAAGAGGTAAAGAAATTTGCAATTAGCTCATCATAACATGATCTGTACTTATGATATTTCTTGTGTACATAAAGCTATGTGAAGTGGCCCAAGCATGGGCTAATAAGCTCCTCGAAGACGGAGTTTCCGACTTTAATAAATATTTTATGGTCACACGTGCCACTACGGGTAATTTTAACGCGGTTGAACGAGCCAAGTTTGGGGAGAATTTGTTGTACTTCATAGGTGATGGGTTGGTCGACACTTCCTTTCCTGTCAAAGCTTGGTTTGAGGAGAAACAGTTTTATGATTTCGAACACAGGAAAACCAACAAAACGATAAGTACAACAGCTAGGACTGGTATGAAAAAATATTTACGCATTACTTCTTCTATTATAGTTCTTATATGAATTGAGGATTTTTTTTAGAACATTTTGAACAAGTCGTTTGGAAATCAACTACCCACATGGGTACAGCATTTGCTAGTGGGACTCTGGAAAATGGACAAATTTTGACGTTCGTTGTAGCCAACTATTATCCAAGGTGGGATAAGAAATCCTTGGAAGAACGGATGGAAAATGTCCCGTATGAAAACAATGCATTCTATACCTATTTTGAACAGCTTATGATTCTGATCTTAAGTCGCTAGAATTTTTTTGCTCATCAATCTAAGGATCTTGTAGCTTGTAGGAATTTTTTATGTGATTACTTTCGGTAATTATTTACTACTTATAATTCTAGAGCCAATTCTGCACCTGCAGCCTGTGGAATCTATTCATCTTGTCAAGGGACGTTATTATCTTTGATACTCAGGTGCATAATGTTTGTTACTATTAACCAGATCTCCCTAACCTGTTTTCTGTAGGGTTGAATAAATTTATATCAGTGGATTTGATAAGCGTAGGAAGGTTGCGAACATTTTATTAAAACAATTCAACTCATCAATTATTATCTAAAGGAAAACAGCGGATTGTAAAAGAGTTATCGGTATCAAACCTGTCATCATTACAGATTGTAAAATACATTCGGATAAATTTGTGATGAAATTTCGATGAACAGATTTTTTTAAGCGATTTTGATTCGTAATGAATACAAAAAACTGTGATGCAATATCCTCCCATGTTTAATTTTACGAAGCCATAGATTTCCGGTCCGGGTGTACTCTTCCCAATTTTGTGTTTGATCTGGTTTTAACTGAAATGTTAAGATTTTTAACGTACAATTTTTTTTAAAGAAGAGTTTAAAAAAATTAATAAAATTTTAATCTCACGTACCACTTTCATCATCCACTGAGCCCAATTTCTGGAAAAAACTTCTAAGATTCTTCACTGTGGATTCCTTAGGCTCTTCTACAGCTTCGTTCTTCTTGAAAGAATATTTGACTTTTACCCCGGCTGGGGCATGTTTCTCAAACTTTTCTCGATTTTGCTGAACAAGAGATTTTGAATTGGGAGAAATCGAAGGTTCAGAATTGGATTCCGATTCTCCGCTTTCATCCTTCCTGATCACAAATTCTTTGGAGCTTTCAAACTTGACTTGTTTCCTGACGTCCTTGCGAGGCTCTTCGGTGACTTCATCCTCGGCCGTTTCTTCATTGACTTTAGGTTCAATCTCGGTGAATTTAAGTTCAATCTCGGTGGATTTAGGTTCAATATCGGTGAACTTAGGTTCTTCTTCTTCTGCGGGTACATCAACTTCTATTTTTTCTGCCAGAGCTATTTCAACTTCGGAGGCATCGTCCATTTCATCGTTGGATTTATTGATGCTATGAAAAAAATCATCTTCAACTTCGGGATCGGATTCCGGGGGTGTAACCTTCACCAAGACTTCAGGCTCAACTTGATCAAATACTTTTTCCAGAGCTTCCTGGAATACTTCAGAAACGATTGCAGAAGCAATCTCAGCCTCCGGAGTCTCCTTTGACTGTTCTTCTTGTTCTTGCTCACTCTCTACTTCGGATTGAATCCGTTCGAACTCTTTTTCTGTGTCAAAGCCAATTCCCTCTTGGTCATTTGATTTGATGGATTCGACCGTGACATTAGTCTCTGACTGGACCACATGCTTTCCTGATTCATTATCCTGAAGCTTATCAGCCGCTTCTCCGTTTCCGGTTGATCGTAAGGCATGAACCAACGTGTCAAAAGCCGGGGATTCTTTTTTCGTGATGAGCCAATACAGCTGAGACTTTATGTCGAAAGGGGAACCTTTGGAGAGCTGAAGGATCATCGAGAAAAAAATGTTAATTGCTGTTAAGGTGTCAATAAGTTAGCGAATTATTAATTAGTTAATTACAATTTTGTTTTCCTCGTAATCATCGATGATTTGCTTTTCCTTGAGAATCTTCAGTACATCTTCGACGTTTGAAGTCAGGTCGACTAAAGCCGTGAGATTATTACTAATCAGCTTCTCGTGTACTTCCTGCATTGCGTGTCTTACGAATTCTCAGAGTTAGTTCCTCGTACGACAGAAGTGACAGAACCTCAGATCCTGCAGTTTTATGTCACAATCTGGAAAGAATGCAATGACAGAATCTGGAACTGAATTCAATGCACTTGAAACTGAAACAATTTTTATAAAAAACAATACAATAGTTATCAATACTTTCTCATTGCTCCATTCAGCTAGTGTAAAAAACAAAGATTAGATTGGGCATTTGATGTTGTAATTAATATTAAAGGCTTTATAGGGTAATAATGATAAAAACCTTTTAAGTTCTTCCTTATCTTCAGCCCTGTGAACAAAGCTCGAGTAGGTCCTCTTAAATTTAACTTGTAAAATAAATCGGTAACCAAGAATTCTTTTAATTTTCGTTCTTATCAATTGGATCAGTCGTGGTGGCTTTGGTGGTAACTGGTAATAAAATACAAATGTTTGAGGATGATAATTTTACCACATTGTTTTTAATTATTGCAAGGTTTACGTAAATCAATACGACTTGGTACGTACGAGGTAAGACTAATAATTTCTGAAGACTGCGTTGTCAATCAATTGCCACTGTTGCCACTGACTGACGTAACTTCAAAGCTACTCACTCTCAGCAATAATAATATACGCCTTTCGGAATAGATTAAGAATATTTTTGTCAGTCAAACTTCCTCAGACTTATGTATTGATATGAACACTTGCAAAGTGTAGCCAGAACCACTTTATTTTATTGATATGCCTTGTAAACTAGTAATCGTGTCAAAGAACGAAACTTTTATTTCTATTACACCCTTGTTTAGTATACGGATGCAGAGGGAGACGGAGGATTGCAGAAGTATAGCATGAAATTTTATGATAATACATAATATGCATATTATAATGATGACGAGAATTTCTCCATACCGTTGTATGTTGAATAGCTTGTGCATTCGGTAACAACAACTAAGTCCGTGATGATATGAGAAATAGTGCAGACAATGCTTATTACTATGCGTCACTTTATTTATGAGTATGCATGTGTGGCTGATTATAAAAATCAGTAATTGGAGCAGTCAACTTGGTAGCTTATTTCATCCTAACCTAAATAATAATCTCCCTGTCAATTCTCTCTGTCCGTATGTTTCTCTGTTGGTTTCGGTTTCTATTTGAACTTAATAACCATGCAAGCACCCTTGATGAAATATAAATATCATGAAACTTTGATAATCTTTTTCATTAATTCATTAAGAAAATTTTAATTCATAAAAGCTAGTAGGAAATGAACAAATATGATCTGTGCAATAAAATAACACTTCATATTTGGAGCTCGTCTCAAATAATTTAGTGTGCTCATGGAATTTTGATCTATTTTTGATTTTTTATGCTACATGCAACCAGAGGTTTAAATAAAAGAGGATTGTGTTTCTCATTCCCAGAATTTGGCCACGATTATGTCATCCATCATTTGGGTGTCAGTCTCAGTGGAATGAGTTCACAGTTAACACTTTATATGGTATGCTTGGTTGGTGGACAGCTATAATTATTGAAGATATTATTGGCAACATTGACACGAGCGGTTCTTGAGGCTTGTGGCTAGGGAGCACATCCGTATCTGTTCAAACTGGATTTCAACTTGTGTTGAGGCATTTCCTTTATTGTACATGTTAACTGGAATTAAGCGGGCGGATATTAGGAGGAAAGTTTTATTATCATGGTATTAGAAAAGATTTTTAAACTGGCACGGCTTAAGCAATCTAGATAATATGTTTACGTCGCAGGAAATCACTTCACATGACGTATTCAACAGATAACGCTGAATACATTTACTTGCCTATCGAATATCTGTAGGATTTATATCATAATTAGTGGGTAATATTTGCATTTTGTGAGCGCATTAAATGGAGTTAGTAATTATAGATCAGCTATCAAAAATGGAAGAGAAAACTTCAGTGCATATCCCAGACAAGACATTTATTTGCTGAGAGCAAGGATTAACTAGTAAGGTTGAAACTTGACAATGCAATAGTAAAATATTTGGTAATAAGGAAACTAGTAACGGATGAATTCGTAACGGTATTGATTAGCAATGCCAGAGACTACTAATACTAAGCAAATAAATTAGCAATATTAGTTACTATTATAGTAATTAAATTAAATTGCAATGCTAATAACTAGTAAAAATAAATGTTATGAATAAGTAAGTTGGTTGATCAGAAATGTTAATAGTAATTAATAAGGCTTTTACTTACAATTAAGCAATAGTAAATTTTTATTAAAGTACGTCTTTTAACTAAAGTCCTTCACTAAGCCGGAAGACCTTAATTGTTAGACCTATTATTGCCCCGTTTCAAGGTTCCCCATGATGAAAGGAGTGGCCAAGATATATGCCGAATGCATTCATGATAAAATTCTAATTCAGAAACCACAACGTTGGACTGACAAATCATTTGATTCCAAAATAGATCAATGAATAATATTTCCCTCGAGAGTTGGACCTCAGCCTTTGAAACGCTAGACTTAGATTTAGTGTAGTTAGATTTAGGCTTCGTTGAATTATAACGATAATTTCATTCGAATTTATTCATTTACTTTTCTTTCCGAACCATAGGCAATACATTACTTCTATAAAATATAGGATACGCAACATTACCCGGTGGATTATACATAGCCACCGCAACATAAATGCCTTTCTGCCCCTTAGACCAAGCCATGCCCATTTTCTTTGTATTCTTCCAAACAACGGCTGTGAAATGCCCGGACTTCCATTGATACCCGGGCTTTGTCCAATTGTAATGCTTTATTTCCTTGTACCAATAGTCCACCGGTTGGAATCCAGTGATCCGTGATATACCTTTAACGGCATAAATATTCTCTCCCCGATCTTGTCTCTTGGTATTTGTTAAAAAGCACTTGGGCTTTGAGTCGCACACTGCCACACTTTCCTTGGCCCATTCATAAGAGTCGAAGACGAGCTCGGGGTCAAGCGTTAGAGGGGGGACTCCATGGATCTTTCTGTATTTATTATGGGCTGCGAGACCCTCTTGTGCAAATTTCATTTGGTCAGGGGGCTACACGGGGTAACAAAAAGATTTTTTTAAATGTATTTACAATTGCATTTGGTTGCATCAAGTAAGGAAACACGTACCACGTTGAAATTTTTCACCGTTATGCTCCGTACTGTTGTGGTCTAGAATTTTCCAAAAAGTTTACGAAGAAATTCAAATTTTTACTTTGAAATATTTGTATCAAATCAAATACTGAATGTGCTTACATCGATTTCCACGCTTTCTTCCTTTTCTGTAGCTGTATCAGTTTCAGCCTCATCCTGTAGAATTATATCACTATCAATTAATGGTGATGTTTTTGAAAAAAAAATAGCTTATCCAGCAATAAAAATAATACAATGTACTAATCGTACGTCAGTAGAAAAACTACGTCCGTTAACTTCAAACTCCTCAGAATCACTTTCACCTGAAGGGGACTCCGATGTGACTTCCAAATTTGTTACTGCTTCCGGTTTGTTTTTGGAATAGACTGCAGAACTATAATTAACGTTTGGTTTCGAAAATGTTCGTCCCTTTAGAGGAGGTTTTTGGGTTGTTTTGGATTGTAAATTAGTCGTAGACTTTGACTCAGATTTCTTGCTGTCTATAAACCGACCGTTAGATTGAAGATCTTTACCTACAGCCTTACTCGGTATTTTGGTTGTTGTAACTTTTGCTTTTAAGCTTTTATCTAATATCGTTTGATTTGGTTGTTTAAGATTCTTAGCTGCAGATAGCTCTGGATTTTTTATTGGAGGTTTGGGCTTATTCTTAGTATCGATCGTACGGCCACGGTCTTGAGATTTAGGTAGTTTCGTTGTTGTTGATACTTCTAAACTCGTATCTACATCTGACTCGGAAGTTGTTGAGATCTCTGCTGTCTCAGATTCTGATGATTCAGTACTGCTCTAGGTTTTAGAGTATTAGATGTTATTCATTATAAAATATCATTTTTAAAACTTAGCAATTAATATAACTCTTACCCACAAATCTTCGTCATCATTTGTAACAGACTCTGATTCCAGGTCAACTGAAGCGGTCATATCATCAGCAGCGTCAGTTGAACTTTCAATTTCAGTTTCGTATATTGGAGGTTTCGTTTGTTTACTTAACTTTTGTGTTTCATTCATCTTCTTTACATGTGTTTTGATGTCGGCTGGCTTCTGCGATTTAATTTCTAACGACTTTTTATCTGATTTAGTTTGTAATTTAATTGTCGATAATGTGTTGTTTGTTATTGATCTTCCCGTAAGTTTATTTTCTGACACGGCAGATAGTTTCGATGCAGAGAGCGGGTTGTTCTCCGCTGTTTTTTCAATGGACTTTGGGTTCCGACCTGGAGGAGTTTTCTCGGAAGTTTTACTATGTGGGGCTGGTGCTAATGATTTTGTATGAGACTTTGAAACGGACGAGGCATTCACGTTTGGATACTTGCCTGTAGACTTAGGTTTTGAGACTTCTTCTTCCATGGGAGTTGAAGTAACTGCACTAGGCTGATGGGCAGAAAGTGAATTCAGTGGCATTTTCATTGGGTCCGGAGTTAACTCTTTCAGCTTTGTCGTAGTTGGATCTTTCATTTCAGGATCTGAATTAAGGGCTGAAACGACTGGACTTATTTTTGGTTCTTGTTCTAACGTTTGTTGCAAATTCACTGACCTCTCCGTGAACTCTGGTTTAGGAGTTGAGGTACTGAGCCAAGTCTTATGTGTTGCACCCGTCTGTGGATTTATATAGATCCTCAATACATATAAACATATAATCTTTTCAAACCAAATAAATTTACTTCTTTACCAATAAAGGGCGAACATTTTCTTGAAAAGAACTTGCAGGCCCAATGTTTCCAGGAGGCTTAAACCGGCCTACTACAACGGTGTGGTTTCTAGTGGAATCGTGTACCATAGCAATTCCCACTTGTTCTGTGCCTTTCCAAACTAACATATTGATTTTAACATATAAGCCGTTTGATTATTTCATTTAAAACGAGTACTACAAACTACAACTGAGGAACTCACCTAACTGTGTGAACTGTGCGGTTTCGTAGGAAAATCGATGTTTCGAAAAGTCATAACTCTTAACCTCTGAATACCAACTATCGATCGCGGCACTGCCTTCAATAGGCCCTGAGTCATTTGTTCGAACCATGACATTCTCACCTTCCACGTGGGGATGACTATAAAACGCCCTTAGTTGACCGTCATTGGAGGATTTTTCTTGAATCCTTAGAGCCCATTTCACTGCATGCTCAGCCAACTACATTTTTAAGAGAAAGTAATTATGATCTATTAACGTATATGCGAATAAGGAAGTTAGGTATGGCCGTATTACCTGGGAATCAAATTCTAAAGGGGGTACCCCATGAAGTTTTCGGTAATTGTTCAAAGTAATCAAGGTTTTCGTATTAAATTCTTCATCCGTGAATGTCGTGCGCTGACATATAAATGAAAATATTTTCAAAAAATTTGTCAAGATTTATACTAACTTGTTAATGTTGATAATTCATCAAAAACACAATGAACGGCCCACTGCCAAATCAACGAACCGGAAAATTCTCCGAATCACTGATAACACTCTGAATACACTGGATAGTGAGAAGCAGGTAGAAGCTGTTGTAGCTAGTCGTAATAGTTTTGAGCATAGTTAAAATATACATAATTTATTGACCACAGAACTAATGCCTCGCTGATACATTCTTCATAAAATGATATAGTTAAATGGGTTTGTTGTTAAATTGAAGTGTGACAATCGAAAGTTGAATTTGAAAAAACAAATTTCAATTAGAAATCATGCTAGCCCTTTCAAATCCCTGGCATTGTAGCTGGAATTAATTTGGTCAATTGTTCATTGTAAAACGCTCTATACGAACATACCAACATTGATTGTACACAAACATGAGTGGAATAAGTCAATACAAATGAAATTACGAATAACCAAGCTAATAAAATATGTTAATATAGTATCAACAATTTTAGCTTGTAAATAAAATTGCAGATGGAATGCTTCGAGCAGTTGAACGTGCGTAGATTACGGAGGGATATATGACAGTGAAATTGCATTTTAATATTATTTAATAGCATTTTAAATATTTTACTATCAGCCATTAATAGATTGGTTAATGTCTTCAGGAATAAAAACAATCTCCCCCTCGTCTCCAGATTTGAAAGGGACTGCTTTTGGAGGAACAGGAATGGTGGTGCTTGAAGCCCCTGGCCGTGTTGGTGCTCCTCCTCGTCCAAGCATGGAAAATGTAACTGCTGAGCCCGGTCTCTGAGTAGTAATTGCAGTCCCTGGTGTCATGAAGGTCCCTGAATTACTCGGCTTCGGGGTCGTCAACGCAGCCGACGGTTTTGCTGTGGTTACTGTGGATCCTGTGTTTGGGGTCTTTGCTCCGGTCCCTGGTGCTGTCGTAGGTGGTGTGGAAGAATTTGTCGTTGGGGGTGTGGAAGATGGTGTCGTAGATGCTGTCGTAGTAGTACTATTAACCAGCTAAAAAAATTATTGCAAAAATTATAAATCATCCCTTGCGATGATAACTACTAAATCAAAGATAAAATACCTGAGGTAAGACATTAGCAGCAAAGGAACTATAGTAATTTGAATTTCCTGGAGGTATGTATCTAGCAACAACCATAATGTACCCTTTTACAGGTGTCTTGAACTTAGCGATACCAAATTGAGTTGATGCTTTCCAGATCAGAGTTGTAAATTGGGCCTATAATTAATTTTTCATTTCATTTAGAAGTATTCATATTGCAGGCGTGAAATCAAAAGGGTCCTTTACCGTATCATAATTGAAAATATTATTCGACCAGTTGTGTTTCTGAACTTGATCGTACCAAGCCATGAGAGGGACTGATGCGTTGATATCCGGGAAAGAATCGGTGACCCACACTGTTTCACCTACACCCGGAGCACGACTGTAATATGCCTTTGCTTTGCTTATTTTATCACTTTCGGCACCAATTTTTTTCGCCCAAATTTCTGACTCTGTGCTAAGCTTTTGATAGACGAATAAATAAAATCAGAAGAAAACTTTAATTTGTAAACCTGGTATTATAAAATAAGTTCCCATATATCAATACGAACCGACAGATTTAGTTGCAATGGTCCACTCTGGTGTTTGGCTCGTAATTGATTTACTAAATTCAATGCTTCTTCCATGAAAGCCGTCGGGGTACTTAGCTATAGTATAAAATATGTTTAATAATGCTAGTTATTATAAGACAATCAAATTTTATCAATTATCAGTAAATTAGCTCAAATTTTGTGTACCTGGGATTGTGGCGAGGGTTGACTTAGGCATGATTTGAAATTCAACGCAACGGATAAAAATGCCAGCATAAGCCAGCTGTTTCTAATTAAGATTGGAATCATTTAAAATACTTTTTTGATATATTTATTATTAATACTGCAGTCTACAGTATGGACACATGCATGTTGTCATCGAACGGTTCTTGGATATTTATTTACGATAAACTTGTTATTCACTTCCTCATGCATTTCTAAGCAATATGAAGTCGGCTTAGGCATATAGTTGTTATTTATTGTTCAGTCTCACTTATCTTTAGAATATTATTTTTCTTGGGTGTGGTCAAGCATCTTTTTAGTTAGTAACTGCCTTTTACATTCATTATTTACATGTTCCAAATTCCAACCTATTCAAGTCTGGCAAAAGCCCTATTGGTGCATATTTATTACATGGAACATATTAGTAAATGTCTGAGCATTTGTTTACTTTATTGACTTTTGTAATACCATAAATACAAATACTGGAGGCTTAATCTTAGCAAGAAGGATTGTAAGGGGAAGTAATTGGATAGTTTAAATCGTTTTGAAATCTGGGACAATGTTGTTCTTCCCATCGAGCTAAAAATTATTTATTACAATTATTAAACACAAAAATACTCAATCTTAGTTTAACTAGCAACTAGCCACTGCTTCATAATAATATCAACCGGCAGAGACAAGTTTTAGAGAAGAGTTGATATAAAGACATTAATAATCAATTTCATAGATACTTACCGGTGGTTTGACGTGACTCTTGTACGCTTCCTTATACGCATAATTGCCAGCAGGGACGTAGCGACATACCACAATTAAAATCGCATTTTGACTCACTGCCCGACCACATCCAACGGTCTTAGTTGCACCCCAAATTAGTTGGGTGAAGTGTCCAGTATTAGTTTGGTAGAAATTCATTTTCCAATCATGATGTTTTAGTTCTTTATACCAATTTTGAACTACGAAGGCCCCTGGAAGAGCCATTAGGGACACCCTGCTTCCAACAGCTCGGGCTGCTACGTTTTCACCTAAAGGTTTTTTAAATCTTAAGCATCCGATTCCCGTCCCGTGTATGATTTGCATATAATTGGCATGGAATTGGGAATCCTAAACGTGATGATTGGGGGAAATAACTTAATGGTTTGATTTTAGTCATGAAATCTATTTCGGTGGATAATGTTCCCAAGGGGTATACTATACTAATAAATACTATCTTTCTGAAGGGAAGCAACCAGGACTATTTGAAAATTTATATTACCTACTCCGTTTGAAAGATTTTTGGTGTGCTCCAGCACAAGTTTTCCAGCATATTCACTCCGTTCGGCAAGTTCAACAGCATGTTCCTCCGCCTCGTAACAGAGCTACAATAATTATTTGAATAGTGTAATTTCTTGTCATTTGTTTTACGTTACATACAGTTTAGGTTATCCGGATAAACTAGCGATGAGTTATGGGTAATTAGTAAAGGGGCTATCTTTCTGTTTATAATTCTGTGTCTAACCAGTAATACTTTCCTATGATGTACATAGTAGAGTTGCTAATCAATTACTGTCTTAAATCCTCCCTAGAGATAGCAACGGGAAATTTCGATATGAAGAAATCTTCTTGATATTTTAACTTTACTAACTTTTCCGTACCAATAAAGCATACCTTATAGTCCAATTCCAGTGGTTTCGCGTCATGCCTCTTTCTAAGTTCACAAATAAGTAGATAACATATAAGTTCAAAGTTCAATCCTGTGTTAATAAAATAACAAGTTGGGATAAGATTTTTATAAAAAAAAACTTTAATATGACAAACATCACTACCTAAATTTATTATGCCAGAGTAACGCATCTTCAATCCATTCTTTAGGACTCATCATCATTCTATCCTGAAAGTTTACAATAAATAAAAAATTACACCAAGTTTCCTGCAACTCAGTTTATGATATCAAATGAATTCAGAAAAAGGATAAAAGGTAATAAAAAAAAACACTAAATGTATCCACTTGCCAAATAATCTTCGTTTAATCCCCTTCTGTTCTGATAATGTTCATTATTTTCGGATAACTTGGTCCAAGGAGCTCCTTCAATTAACAAATTATGTGTATCCTGGACTGTCCTTAACTCCCCATCGGAATAACTTTTCCAAGGTATCGTGATCACCCCGTCATCTAATTCACTATTTAATCCGATTTCTAGCTCATGAATTCCTAAACTGCTCCGAAGTTGTAAGAGGAATAACAAAAAACGCATCAGATGTATCAACTCTTGGGGCATTTTAAATGGAATGCTTCGATTCAAAAATTATTATAAAATTTTTAAAATATAATGATATCAAGTAGGAAAGTATTGATTTTTATTAAGGCTATGTTTGGTTAATTTTATGATTCAAACTCTTCCTGTTTACCAAACCATTGACTAAAAAGGATTGTCATTTTCATGAGACTGGTACAGGAGGATTCAAAAAGAACTGGAGCCCAAACTATCTATCAAACACGTTAGTTGTGAGGGTTCGGAAAAATCATTTTTACTATTATTATTATCATAAATTACTATTCATGGCTCTTAACAGCATTCCTTTATAAATTTATGGATTGATGATTTAAAAAAACCGTAGGAAGAGAAATGATTGATGATTGATGAATTGATGATTGATTGAATATAGTTACATATTAATATCGATACGCCGACGTGACTTGCGGTGTCCTGTCTCATATGTTAATTTCGGCATTTCGGAAAATTCTCCGTCCTACTCATGCTAAGGCTCAAGATAAGGGAGGATTTTATGGAGTAAATGAAGTGCTACTTTACCCTTATATCTCTATTATGGTTCCAGACCCGACTTAGACTGATGTTTCCTGATGTCCTTTGACCTATGGTCGATGTGATGATGGAATAAATGACTGGATACTGGGATGAGGATTGTAGATAACAACTCGTGTAGAGTAAGACTCTACACGTACTTCATTATAAGCTGCATGATGAGAGTTGTGTCCGGAGACTTACAGAGATTATTTAAGACTAATAGTCAAGAGAAGAGGCTCACTTCACCTCCACCTGATGTCTTTATATATACAAGGCATCTGCATACCTATAGGTTGCAAGGAGCTCATTAATTGAACGTGCATAGATTACATTAGATTACGAAAGGACAAGACACCGAGGATAGAACAAAGTCCTATTCCTCACAATGCACATGCCATGGGTTTGAACAAAATTATAGAGTAGATTATAAGCTTTCATGCATATTTAATTCATTTTTAAGGTTGTTACAGGAAAATCAAAAAAAATTAAACAAGATTTAAGTCGTCTCCGACTTCACGTCAAGGCATTCACTTTGAATTTCACCTGCCTTGATTTCCCGTCACTTTATTCATCATTTCCATTCCTAAGATTACAAATGATGGGATGAGTTTCGCTGGAAGCGGATGGGTGAAGTCTGGCATACGTAGCATACCGACTCACCGTTACACCAACAGAACTCCCAGATTCAATAAGTAAGTTTGGGTCGACGTTACTTCTGTTAATTGTCCTAGGGAAAGCACCTACCCGGTACAGTATAGGACGAGTTCGAATTTACTTTAGCTTTAAAATGAAG
>JAQFYM010001376.1:0-34729 GCA_034694785.1 Agrenia bidenticulata | reverse complement strand
CATAAATTGGATAAGAAGCTTGAAATTTTTTATAAACCTGGCTCGGGCTATATGAAGTTGCACCTGTGAGTTTTTTTAATACACATCCGTAGCGCTTTCATTCGCTTTTAGTTATTTCAGTCCGTGAATAATAAATTATCCCGGCTTTGGTAGAAAAAAGCTTATTGTTTGTAAAAGAAAAAACGCATTTGTTTTTTATAAAACAAAACTATCGACGGAACATTCTAAACAAGAGCAAAGTTATTTTTCAAGGTAAACATTTGTTTACCCTTTTCAATTATAACGAACTAACGAAAAATAATTATTAAATAAATGGACTTCCATCTGTAATTTAGTTATTTTATCTTTACTTGCCAACAAATTAACTTCTCCCACCGTTAAAATAGACAATAAGTTGCATGGTAAGTTACATCAAAACTCTATTATAAAACAAAGGGTCATAAAATGTTGGATGCGTAAATACAAATACAATAATGCCCAAATTCTTCTTGCCTGCATCAAAAAAGCTTGTCTAAGAAGTTACAGGATTAGTACATTAAGGTTCATACAGTTCTACTCTAACTTTCATATTACTATATTTAACGATCTATAACCATTACGATATATAAAGGACGGATTCAGTAGTGTAAGCAATAACTAAGATGATCCAAAATCAATCGGAAAATCATGCACCTCTGGTATTTTTTCAATAAGTGACCCATTAAAATTGTATGTCAACTTCAATTTCATCTTGAGCGGAGCCTAGAGGATCAGACCAAATTAATATTAACTTTTAGCATCAATTTAAATAGCGAAGAATCTGTTTTTTAAATGCATATATTTTTTTGTACCTTGGATGGGTTTTGTATAGTAATTTTCTGAATTATTAAACTTCCTTGATTCAAACTTGTTCCTGAAGGAGGTTCTAGCGAGAGCTGTAGAGACTGAAATTCAAAATTCAATTCAAAACATGACAAATTAGTACTAGGTAGGTATACATTTGCAATTCAATTAAAGCATTCAAATCAACTTAAAAAAACATACTTTTGGAACAGCTGCTTGGAAAACAAAATCTCCAATTTCATTTTGAAGATTTCGACTGCCTACTCGAACTTGAATTACTATGTTGGTGGGGTTAGAATAAGCTAGCAAGGGCGTAAATATTACCCAGACTGATTCGTCCGTGAATGCTAACACTGATTTTCCATACTCTGCCAAACGAATCAGAAACATTATCAGTATACATTATACATGTCGACATGTTAATCAATTTTGATCTAAAACTACTGAAATTAAGCTAAAACTTACCAGACATAATGCTATCTTGTTCTGCCTTTTCTCGTAACATCGACAACTGTTCCGACTTGCTCAATGTAAAAAATGAAGATGAAAAATACTGGCCTGGAATCAGCTCGTACTGCTGCGAAGACATGCCGTTCACAGCAGCTGGAGGAACCGTCGTAAATAAAGGCATATTTGAAATACTAGAGAAGGAGGATGCCATTGACGCTGATGGTAATGTGGTTGACGTTGTTCCGAATAAAGCATTTGAGGAATGGTTCTCTGTAGATAATCCACCTAGCAGATCAAAGACATCACTCGAAAATCCACTTCCTCCTCCACTGCTGTTGGTTAAAACGCCGGACAAGTCATCTAAACTGCTAGTGCCTCCAAATAAAGATGACATTGTGGAGGTTTGAATATCGTGGACTATATCATGTTCACCCGGATCCATCCCACCGAGAAGTTCCATAATTGCGTTCTGTTTGTAAAATTCACTCAGCCTTTAAAAATTGCAATTACCTACCTATCTAATTTTTAAAGAAATCTACTTACAGAATCTCCGTGTCCATCAAGAAGATTAGTTTCGCCGGTAACATCTCCTATCAGCAAGTCCTCAACATCATTACTGTTATTTTCAGCATCACCATTTGGCATTCCCTTTCTGCTTAGTCTATCTCCAGGAATTGGAGGCATTCTTTCCAATATTGGTCCTCGCAAATGGTCAAAACTCCTACAAAGAGCTCCGAATTCAATTGATCGCTGCTGCAAATCCACGTTTAAATGGGATCCAAATGCCGCAACAATCATCCTAAAATAATTTATGATACATCAATCCATTAGCTGAAATCGGCTGCATTTATATAGTTACATTAATTAAAAACTTATCAAAAACTTGTTACGTTACCTTATACGGTCTGTGTGATCATTCACTCTACTAGATAATTTTTGGAGTGCCTGAAGACTATATTGTCGAGTTATTAAACTAACATGTGGGGACCATAAAATTTGTTGGAAACAATCTAGAACTTCGTCAAGAGAAACCTCTTCCTCGTTAGGATTATTTAAGAGGAAGTCACCATATTCTCCTATGCACCAGCTGCACACCTATTGAGGACCAAATATTAAATCATGACACTATTAATTTAACCTTCTAGTATTTTTAAAAATCATGTTTATAAATCAGAAAGCAAAAATTTACTTGAACCAGTGGTTGATAATCTTCAATGCTTTTAAGATTTCTAGTGGCCTCCCACAAGCAATAAACTGCGTCGGCCTGAATTGATGGTGTATCAGATATCAGTTGAATGGTCGACGATACAACATCCTCGCGAACATAATTTCCTGCCTGAAATTTTAAATATTTTCAAGTAATCAAGCAAAAGTTTATACATGTATTACAAATGTATACAGTAGGAAAAATTTACCGCTTGAGATATTTCCAGCAAAGTATGAAAATGCCATGACGGAGAAGGTGCGTATCGTTCAGCGATAGAAACCAAATTTGAGGCACAAACGGTCTTTACCTCGGGTTCACTTTTATTTAAAAAGTTAAGTAGCTCTCTAGCCATAGTTTCCAGATTTGATTCAGTTACTAGTTGAAAGCAGAGCTCCATTGCCCGCCTTCGAATGCTGACATCAGGGTCCTGTCGTCACACATAGTTATGTTCAATTTACATTAATAAGGTATTGCTAAAAAAAATCATTTCAAAACTACCTTAAGACAGTCTAAAACAGTTGACCGATGCCTTTGTACAGCATTTTGATCCAACGTGATTGTTTTTTGCAATGTGGTAAGAGCAACGTAACGAATGTTTTTATCAGAGTTGAGTAAAAATCTCCCCAAAATATTTACTGCTAATACACGTAACCCTGATTCCGACTGAACATCCATTATTGCATGCACCGTTTCATAGAGAATGGCATTTCCGACATTTTTACTCGTGTCCGTATTGGTGGCAACCTAAACCGTAAAATAATTAACCATTAAGTATCATTTCAGTCTCAATATACTTTGCCAGACTCCAGAACACAAACGGTGTAGTTTTACTTGAGCCAGAAGGTCATTCATGGCTTCGGCTGCTTCATGATCACCCCTTCCAAGAACTCTAAGTAGTCTCAGCAATTTAACTTGAAGGAAAGGATCACTAACGCCTGAAACATCATGCTCGGGCGAATATCCCGATAGTATTAGGGTTTTCATGGTCCGAACTAATGTGGGTATCATCTATTAAAAAAAATTCATTGTTATGAACGATCCAAAATTTAGTGTAATTAATGTAATAATGTTATCCTGTGCCTCTTAAAATGTATATGCTACTTAGCATCAACAATTACAACGGGCATAAAGCAGAAAAAACGAAAGGACACTTGCAAGACTCGTATTCAGTTTGACTGACAAGATAAAGCTTACCTCCCAGTCGGATTCCTTTTAGACGAAAAATTCGCATATATAATCAAAACCAATAGTTACAATTGATATAACAGCACGAACAGTTGCATATTTATTTAACTTCTAGATGCAGTGCTTTGTTACGCTTGTTATTACTTTTACTTTTGTTTAATTCCAAGAATTTGCAAAAAAGCGTGAATAAAATATCAAGACTGCATAATTAACTCCTTAAGTTAAAAAGTGAGTCGGACGATACACCAATTGTAGTATCCTTAAATATTTATAAAGAAATGGGTACTCATATCAAATTAAGTTAAGTATAGTAACCTTTTTGAAGTAATTGAACGTGTCCGGAGATTTTTCACACATCTCTGTAACAAGCGTTACCGCTGTAATGAGCACCGCATGATTTTTTTCAGCAATAAGAGTTCTACAGGCTGGTAGAAACATTTCCATTAGTTCCGGAACTTTTCTTATGATTCTAAATGCACACAGGGCAGCCTTTTTTCTCAAGTAAGCGTTACTGGATTTAAGCAGCCTTTCAATTTCTGGAGCCAGATCTCTGGACATTTCTACAGAGGCAATTGTTCCCAACGTACATAATGCCAGACCAACGACGAATTGGGCATCCGAATTCAAATCGCTAGTCATAAGAAAGTTCAAATGTATGATTAAATGAAGAATGAAGAACCGACCAAAAACTTAATGGTATATTATTTCTTACTTTTTCAACACATTTGTGATAAGAAGATGCGTGTCTTGCCGCTCGTCAAGCAAAAGCATCGCACCTAAGTAACCAATCCGTTTGTCTGTGAATCTTGGGGATGCTATCAGTTTCAAACACTCCAGCTGTCCGAAATGAGCAGGGTAGCCCAGCATATGGATATAGAGAAGCTTAGCCACGGATCGACAACGCCAAACAGAATCTTCGTCTCTGAAAGTATTTCTGATATTGGCACATTCTCTATTTACCACCTCTCGTTCCTCTGCTGCCGTTCTTGCAGCCCGAATCATCCTTATAAGATCTCGAAGACGGAGTGGGGCAGGCATTTTGACTGATGATAAAAAAGTATACACATTCATAAGTTGTATGTTGTATTTAAGAAGGAAAAAACTGCAAATGAGCTCACTATTCTCATGATCAACCGCAGATTACGTTGTTTATACATTGACCACAATTTCCATTCGCATATCCTCGCAATCAGGTGTGGTTTAAGTACAATCTCGTACACAGACTAGCCATACTACACATAGTAATATGGCTATTCTGTGTATTTCGACACATATTATGTTTTACTGAACTACACCAAAACCAACAATTTAAATAACTGGACTAGTTGAAATCCAACAATGAAATCATATGTACAAGCAAAACTAACAAATATTTTAAAAGTTCAATGACAGTTCAATGAAAAAGTCAATAAAATACTGTTGGCATATTGTGATTTCAGAGTCTAGATATAAGATTCCAAAATTCTCAATTTCACCTACTACTATTACTAAAAGGTTTATGGAATCTGAGATATTCCAAGATTAAAAAGATTTTTCACTTTTACCAACACCGATGGCTTGGCAGTAACATAATCAGCTCTCCAGCAAAAGCAACGAAGTAAATCAATCATAAAAATTGTCTACATTTTACACGGACACGGTAACCCTTGAATTAAATAGTTAGTACCTCGTTCAACGGCTTCGTTGATGACCTGCTTTATTGTATTTGCCATTTCCATTTTGGCACAATTATTCAAACAACAACACCACTCAAAGACAACAAAAGTTTGATTGATAGCTGATTGTTTGTATTCCTGGCCGCTTGGTTAGATCATTCAGAGTCAGTAGACAGGGACGACGTCAGCACAGCAAATTCAAATTCTGAAGTTCTAATTCGAAACTGGATACTTTCCTGTAGATGTTAGTCAAACAAATAAAAGTTAGACACATACACATATGGTAAGATTGATTTCGGTAAAAACACTAATAATAGTAATAATAAGTCAAAAACTTTCGTCTATTATTCTATCAATTAGTTTCTACAAGAAACACAAGGTCCTATTGGCTATTATAATTATAAGGCCACGGCCAAAAGTAAAATTATTAATTTAGAACAAAAACTCGAATGTACAGTTTCTCTCCGATCTCCAGTCAAAGGATTATGCCTCAATCCAGCCACAAACGGATGATTTGATTGCACAATTTACTTATAGACTATATCCGTGTTTTTCGAATTATTTGCAATTTGTGCTTCTTGCCTTTCACCTTTCACCTTTGGAACTGGAATCGAACACTTGAGCTGAAAAATCCTTAAAGTAATCGTCCATTCTCTACTTTTTCTACTGTTTTACTAACTAAGAAACAGATTTATGATTTAAATTTAAAGTATTTTTAATTAATTCATGTAATTACCAAAACCAAATCAAAACTAAACCAACTCTCCTACAACTTTAAACAGAACAACAACTAGCAATCCTACACACACGTTCAACTATACACTCCAAAGCCCAGTTTCCTTTTCCTAAATAATATTTTGACAGATGACATGGACACTTTTAAGTTATGACAATGATGACATGACCGAAGACTCGAATTTTATTAACTCAGTTGAATTGACAAATCCCCAACAAATTAACTAAAAGTAACTTACGTTTCTTCTTTCAATCTACTCCCAGTTAAAACAACATCTGCTGAGTGTTCACTCCTAATGATCTCTTTCGTATTCAATGAGCTAACGTGTAAAGTTGATGCTTTTTAACTAACTAATAAGTTATCAACTCAAGAACCACAAAAATACCCGACTGTCTCTCTATCTCTGTTACAAGGAATTTGAACGGGAAGCGGGAGGAGTGGGTTATCCATGTGGAGCTCAATTTTTTTTATGCCCAACCCTTCCAACTGGCATTGAGAATTGGAGATTTTATGTCATTGTTGCATTCTATGCTTTTCATCTTGAGTCACGGAGACGGTAAATAGTATTTTCATCCTTTTCTATGATTCCTTGGGATTTTTCGATACCAAGAATTATATGGAGGAGTTATAAAAATGTCATTTTAATGAGTGTGTTGATAAATCGAATGTTGAGCTGTTTTTTTTTTAAAGTTAAGTCAAGTCTACTATTGGCGTCCCTTGAAATATACGCCATTTTTATTAGAAACAAGACTTACCGGTTTTCAGACTATTTCTTACGTCTTACTGGATTGCATGGACGTAAACATCAAAATCTCAAACTTGGCGAGGCATAATCTAGGGTTGCAAGCTAAAACTAAGCTAATATTAAGATTGGGCGGATACTTGAGTTTTTTTTAAACTGCCTGTCCGGATAAGTTAACCTTTGTTAGTCCTTTGGAAAACGAAATGAGCTCCGAAAATACGATAATTAGTATTTGGTGGCTAGAGGTTGTATTGTTGTATATACCAGTAAAGGTTGGGTAACTTTTAATATGAAATAGTTAACGGCCATTTTGATACAGTACAGAGTACAGACGTAGATTTCGATTTGGTTTATTGATAAAGTCCTCAACTTTGCTCCTTAGGGTATTTTTGGCAAAGGTTAAAAATCCGTCGATTGAATATTTCATATTTCAATATATTTAATATATAACCTTTTTTATTTTTACAGCTTCAATAAATGCACTACATGTTTTTCTGCCATATATTACAGACATGTCTTGTAATCAAGGAAATATCGCAAATTTTTTAGTAAAATGTATTATCATTATAATTGGCTAATATTTCTCATTCATTTTCAATACGTTATGACTTTACGGTATGCAGCGTATATGGTTAAAATTATAAATTAAACAAGCCGAAAAGCTAAATCAAGCCGGACAAGCGTTGAGATAAACATGAGAGAGTAGAGCCATATCAGTCCAGTCTTTTCGCTGTCGGTTCACTTCTATATTTCTTATGCAGCCGTGAAATTGGATTTTCTTGGTTAATCGACTAGCACCTTCTGAAAAAGAACCACTCTGTCATGTGGGAATCAGTAAATGTTTGCAATTTAGTTGGAAAAGATTACCTTCAATACCACCAATGAATAATGAGCCAACCACGGAATTTCCATTTGTGTAAGTAGGTCGGGTGGGTTCAGTCAGAGCAAATATTGGCTTGAGGTTATCCACTCGAAGCGTTATAGATCCCTTTTCATAATTTGCGCGAATCGAATGCCATTGCCCATCGCAAACGTAGCTTTCTTCATTGTCAAATTCTGAAATTGCTTCATAGAACTCATCGTTTGATGACGTTTCACGTGCTATGACCTAAAATTATATGATTCCATTAAATCATTTTGTAGATGCCTGAAATTTCGAAAGCAAGATTTTTATTAGTAGGTAAATAAAATTGTAACTTTACTTTTCCATTCTCCAAAAAGATTGAGAACGAGGGATACTTTGATGATTTATTTGGGATGAATGAAAGCAGCAATCCATTCCTGGAATCACTCCTGAAATCCAACTGGAGTTCCATTATATTTCCCAGTGTTAAGTTGTGGGCTGCAAAAAATGCATTTTCTATAGTTATTTTTTCCCTTAAATTGTGACGGAACAATTATATTTTCCCACTTACTATAAATGACGTAACTACCAGCTCTGAAAAATGTCCCTCCTTCAACTTTTCGGAAACAGGGATTCACATCATTTAAAACCGCATGGTTCGTATCAAGATTCAAATGATGAGAATTAATAATGAAATTTTTAAGACATCCTTTGAAATACTCTGGTCTATGAATCTAAAAAAAAATTTCATTAGTCCGGAAAAATAAAATAAATAAAGGTTAGAATTTAAATCCAAATTTTACAGAATTTTCTAAACAATCATGGCCGTCTGAAGGAATTCCACCAATGTGAAGCTTTGATACTGCTTTGATTTTTGGGACTTTAGTTTGTGAAGGATCTGCATCATCTACGTATAGGAACATTTTATCTTCTGCTTTCACAATGGAAATCTAATAAAAATCGCGAGGAATTCCAAACCTTGATCAATTTTTCTATAGCTAGATTAAATTTTAAATTAAAATTAAAAACCTGATGCCATTGACCATCATTAAGACTCGATAGTGGGGAAACTAATTCCTGGGGTCTTCCACCGTAAAGTTTTACGATTATTTGCCCATCTTTTAAGTAAGACATTAGACAATGTCCCCCGTTTCCGTTTTTCTTCTGAAAAAAAAATGACATGCATGAATTTAAATATTTTGAAATATTTGCTGAATTATCATCATTGATTGTTAGATTACTAACCAATCCCTGCACGAACAAGCCATTGGGATAATATGTTCTAAAGTGGAATGTGAGATTGAATCTTTGTTTTAAGATTTTGCTTCCCTCTAAATTCATTGCCACGTACGAATTTGGAGTATCTCCGAACTGTAAAGCCCTAAGAAGGTCCTCTTGTTCTATTACATGTTCGTGGGCTGAACACGATTGCTCAGAAACTCTTCCAAATACATCATATCGGTTGATTCCTATCGATCCTATAGTATTAGGATACAGGAAGTGAGTCGGTACCACAGATGGATCGAATTCGTGATGCTTAGGGCACTGCCCAAGATTTTGGTTTTGATGAGATAGGGGATAGTTGAAGTTCAAAAGGCTATAAAAAAGTTATATTTTTGAAATTCCAACGATTCGCATTTAACTTATGAATTACATTTTAGAGTTACTCACTCGTTCCCAAAATAAAAATTTTGAATACAACCAGAAAACCCTCTAGTAACTGGCAAAGGTGTTTCTGAAAACTTCTTTTGTATTTCAAGATTAGTTCCACCAATAAATAGTCCCCTGTTGGAAGGAGCTAAAACATTTGGATTTTGCTTCGGAAGTCTAGAGTCCATGATTTCTTCGTCGTCAATGTATAGGAAGATCCTCCGATTCTTTTTAAAAAATCGTAAGGAATGAAACTTCCCGTCATCATACCGTGTTTCATTTTCCATAAGATCAATGGGCCCAAAAGGTATTCCAATTTGAACCCTTATTTCTCCATTCTCTAAGAACACTGCATAGTAATGCTCATCAGGAGATTCAAGCTGCACCAAGAAATATTATATACTAATATTACAAATGTATATATTCTTTATTCTCAAGTTCGATAACACTTACCGATTTTGCACTTGTTGAAAGCAATAAAAGTCCAGTTGGAGCCAGTGTCTTGAAGCTGAATCCAAACTTAAAAACTTTACCCATAGGCTGTGAAGCAAACTCAGAAAATCCATCCCCTTCGAAACTCGTAAGGTAAATTGCCTAAAAATTGACATTGTGAGAATTAGTAGACTCGAATGGATTTAAAATTATAAAAAACTGAAAATAGAAATAAAACTGATGGATTAAATTTACTTTCCCTCCACATGGAGACTCGACACCGAAATAATTTCCTGATAATGGATCATAAGGGGAGTTATTGATAAGAACATTCTTCATACAGCCTACATATGGCACAATGCTAAGGAGATTTTGCCATTTCACAGGATCAAGTGAAGGTGAGACCCCACCAATTTGGTACGCAGCGTTGTACAGGTCAAGGGACAACCCAACTGCTTTCTTTTCTTCACTAAAATCTTTGTTCCCAATCAGGAGTTTCCCTATTGAGCGTAAAATGCAATATATTAATCAACTGCGATGTTTTCAAAGCTTATCCAAAAACGTAAGTCTTACCTGTTTGAGTCCCTTTCTGGAATACCCAGACAGCTCTAACATTCACCCATTCTCCACTATTGTAAATGTCACTTCCAGAAGACTCAATTCTCAAAGAATTCGCTCGATCATTCCATCGATGCCAGACTTGAAGGACAATTTTCCCTTCAATTAATTCCAATGAAATCATTTGTCCAATGCTATTGTTTACAGTGAGAAAAATAAGCCCGTTTTCGGAGAGACTTCGAAATTCCACACTAACATCAAAGAACTTAGAATTGAATGCTTTGGACTGCAGTCGATCCACAGAAGCGTAACCCCTGCCATCAAAATAGTATTCCTGATCTCCACTGGGAGGTTCGGAAACTAGGTCACGACATTCAACACAAGGGGAACATCCTTCATTGCCCACAAAGTTCCAAAGACCAAGAGATTGTTGATTTACGTAAACATTATGGATGCAACCACTAAGACCATTGGACACGAGACCAGGCCTAATCTGCTTTGACATTCCTCCGATGTGGATAAGATCCTCAGGAGACAGATTCATCAGTGTAGCCTCTTCATCATTGTTTTGGTAAGATATTGAGGTGGAAGAGGGCCGGTTTAAACGACGCAAGAAAATTGAGCTATCGATAACTGATTGAACGTCAAGAGTTACAGAAGACCCCACCCTACGCATAAAAATTTCAAATTTTCAGATCAGTTAATGAGTAGGTTTCAAATAATTGCTCAAGGATTTTTCAATAGGATTTTACCGTTTGAAACTTATATGAACCCAGTAATCTGGATCATCTGAATTTTCGCTCATTTCGGACAATTTTCGTGGATGATTTAAAGTACGGAGTCCTGTTCCCAGGTCCCAACTAGCTTTGATTTGACCACCAACCATCTCAATCGATATAAAGTCATCCTATGGGATTATAAATATTTGTTTGTTGATGCATTCTTAAAGGCTACTGAATATGATATGAGGAACGTTCCCTTACATTGATTGAACTGGGCCAATAAAACAGAAGAGAATCTGATTTTTTTGTTGGTGCAAAATTAAAATTAATTGAAGTGGCACTGTCAATAGCATTCCATTTATAAAGCCGAAAGCATGTTCCAGTTTCATCAGGCCCTATAGACACTCCAACAGTATTGGCTTTGTGTCGGGATTGTTTGATTAGAGCCCTTAAGTATTTCATTCTATCTTCGACAGAGTCCATGGTCTGCTCCGTTTCCTTCGCTCGCCTTCCGGCTCTAATCGTTTCAGATTTGACTTGGGTAATTTTGAACTGAGCACTATTAACTGCAAAATAGTTTGATATTTGAAGTTCCATCTCAAATAAATTAGTAATTTTTAAGGAAAATCAAAAATCAATAATACCCTGTACTGCAGCATCCACCGAGTTGATAGAACTTCCATTTGTAATGGATTCGATCCGAGCTTGAAGTTCCCTTTGAATATGCCTTTCAATGTCCATGACAGACATGCTGACCTCTGTTACAGTGTCAACTATTTCATCTATCCTCTGCATCAATTCATCCAATCTAAGACCTTTGAAATAATGCAAAGAAGAAGCTTTAGCGTTACAATTCGGCTTTGAAATTTTTGTACTTCAAAATATTGAAGATCTTACTTTCTTCAAACCCCTCAACCTTCTGATTCATATGTCGAATGGACTCATTTGCAACTTTCATTCTCCATTTTAAAGAATCAATTGCAGATTTACATGATGACAAATTGCTCCGCATTGAATTTTCGACGATTCCTGACAACGAGAGACCCTCTCGAATTAACTCAGAAGACGTTTCCAGTAATACGGCGGTTGAGTATTTTGAAAGGAGCCCTTCGATCTTCAAAACAAAATTAATGGAAACAAAAGTTTGATAGGTATAAATAAAATCCTCAAAATAGCAACACACCTCAACGCTACTTTCCTTAGAGAATTTTGATGCATCTGCTGCCTGTTCAAATGCTTTTCTAAACCCTTCAGTTATTCTTTGGTACGCCGTAACCGCAGCAAACGGTTCCGATCCATTGAGTTTCACGAGAAGCCTTTCCAAGTATTTAGCATTTTGTTTCATACCTTCGACATGATCAAATGCTGGCTGGGCGTAGGTCACTCGGTACAGCGGTACTAATTCGAAAAGACTTGTTTCCTTTAGTTCGACTTCTTTTGTATTGTTTCGTAAATCTCTCATAATATCCTCCAACATCTGAAAATATATGAAAAATCAAATAACCTGTTCGTTTTTTTAGGTCAGATAGAAACTAAACTTACCAAGAGCACTTGATTGAGTTCCGTTTTTATGTATCCCCCTTCACTAAGTGTATTTGCAGTCATGACAGTTTTCATATCCATGTCTATGATCATATTATCGATGGTATCTACATTGACTCTTCCATTATCTAAAAATTCCTTGGCTGTTATGACTGTTCTTATTGCCTGTAAAAAAGTGTTTTGTAAAGAGCGAGATAGTTCAATAAAACTCCATTGAATTGTGCGAATTTGTACTAACTTCATCAGAATTTTTGTCTGCTTGACTTATGTACTGCATTAAATCATCCAATCGATCTTGCATTCCAGTAATTCGTCCTTGAAACTTTGCAGCTGTTGTAGAGTTGAAAATTTTTACTAATACGCTTTCTAGAAGATCGTTCCCGTCATCTAGATCTTCTTCCGCTTGATCTGTCATCTCCTCGAGAAGCATTCCAACCGTTTTTAATTTTTCTAAAACTTCATTTGCTTCCTTCTGAGCCCAAGCCGAGTCAACTTTCGGGACTGTGTTTCCTTGAGTATAGTCATCTAAGGAAAGTATGCTGCCTCGAATTTCGTTTCTGATCAAATTTATTCGGTTCATAATATCTTGACTTTTCTTCTTTGAACCATGAGCCTGAAAAAATCCATCCGCACAGCTTTGTTCCAATTCCTTGGATCTAGCATCGATAAACAGACCCAAGTTTTCATATGTTGGCAAATCATCAACAAACGTTTCGACGATCAATCTGGTCTCAATTTGATCAAGTAGTATAGCAGATATATTATCGTATTTTATCAGATGCTTTACAGCTGAGACTGCATCTTTATCAACGTGTACACCTTTTAAATCCACTGAAATTTTTTCCAGATCATTTAACAATACTCCTGTGCATTGATCATCACAGGATGTGCAGATTTTTCCAATAATAACATGACGCTTAGCACATTTGCTGCAATCCCGACCCGTCACTCCAGGTCTACAATTACACTGACCAGTTACTTCATGGCATTCATCACTAACACTTCCATAGGCATTACAATCACACTGTGTACAGTGACCTCCTGTCTCCCATGGGGTACCGTAGAATCCGTAATCACATCTTTCGCAAGCTTTTCCTGTGTATCCAGGTCTGCAAAAGCATTGGAAGAGGTCGGTCATTGGGGGCTTATAACAGGACTCAGCATGGTTGTTCCAAGTAGATGGACAAGGGCAAGGTAGACATTTGTTCAATGGATCTCCATAGTATCCTACCGCACATTGTTCACAGTAACGACCCCCTGTATTTTCTGAGCAGTTCTACAAGAAAAACAAATTTGAACGTACTGAAAAGTCAAGGTAAAAAACATGAATGTTACCCATCGACGGGCAAAATTGCCTGCCCCTATCCTCCTTTCCCCTTAAGGGCTATAAGAGGACAAGGAGTTGGGGGGAAATTGGGCTTTCTAGTCAAAATAGCAATGGGGTCAGGGAACTTTCTAGTCAAAAGAGGGATGGGAGCAAAGGTGGAAGGGGGCACCATAAACGGCCGTCTATGATTATTTTTACCTGGCAAAAGCCTGTTTCAGTGTCACAGAAGTTTGATCTTCCACTGCATTCGCATGGTCTTGCCTCTCCCACGAGGTCAATGATGACAGTACTTGTTATATAGTCCCGTTTGTACCATCTGTAATAACCGATTCGGGGGTTCTGACACGAAGTTGAGTTGTATTCTGAAGGACAATCGCACACTTCAATCCCATGAGCCATAGTTCTATCCCCATTGGGAGATGGTATAGCAATATCCAGTGACACATTAAAAAGCCTAAAAATATAGGCAATTTTGTATTTATTCTTTCAAAATGAAAACTAGAGTTTTAATTTCACTAAACGGCTTTAGTTTGTTAAAGCTTACGTAGCATTAAGAAGTTCAGGACTATGAGTCCCGCGTATTAAGATGTGTTGTAGATTTTGAAGTGCGACCATCATAAACTCCTTCGTCACAAGTCCGTTATATGGTCCGTGTTTGAGACGCCAATCATCTTCATGGAGCCTAAAAAAATATATTTATTCGAACTTTAATATCACTTTCCACTTAAAAATTGCAAAACCGGAACGTTAGAGTTGCAACAAACCTAACTTCCTGAAATCCTAATGGGCTGAGAGATTCTGGAAAATGTTCTAATATCAGTCTGTGGTTTCCTTGAATTTGTACTAAAGGATATGAAGCTAACACCCTCGGTGGAAATAGCGTTGTTCCTCCGATTGAATTGGTCCTGAACCGTAAGAAACCGTTGTAGGATAACAGCTTGAATTTAAAAAACATTTTAGACTTTCTAAATAAACTTTCATCTGCAAGTTGATACAAGTATTTAATTTTAACCAAAATATTTACCTTGTCTCCTAAAAATATGTGAGGAAGTTGCCAGTACAAGGGAGCACTGAAGGAGATATCCTTTTCTATAATGATATCCTTGGCCAGATCTGGAATTACTATCAAGTTATTCACCACTTTCAGTTGGTTCTCACTATTCCTTGACGGAACAACTTGACGATCCACGGGTAAGGCCAACTGTAATGGTACAACTTGACTTTAAAATTGCACAATAAATCCCTGATAAGCTACGAAGCTTCACACCAAGCACAAATGACACCATCTTTGCAGACATGAAATCAAGGAAGGATGTAGTTCCCTTCCTTTAAACAACATAGATCGTTGCAACCCGCTTATAAGGGATTTAAAAATTACCATGATGGACATTGGCAGCATATCGTTAAAACGGTGAAAGGCATTTACCCCTGCGGCGCGGCCCTGTCCCTTATTAAATACAAGGCTGGCAAACCCTATCCCGTCAGATACAAAACCAATTTCGACCGGTTCGAAGGTTGACACACATGCCTAACTATGTCTAGGGAAGCGTTTGGTGCATGTGAGTTTATACGACTACAATTATACGGTATCCGTGAATCTAAGATAACCCACGGTAATAACTCATTCCCATTCGTAATTTGTTCAATTACGTATGTTTAACATTCCCATTAAATGTTAAACCAATTATTTACAGAAGACACAAAAATTGCGGTGAAATTAGAAAGCTGCACGAGGAATATTCTGAGAATTTAGAATTGACGGATGGGTTCAAAACCAACATTAACGTAGCACCGCTCCTGCCCTTCAAATTGATTGAATGGATTGAAATGGTGGAAACTGGGTGATCCAGGTGAGCGCAAAACCATCAAATTTTGTGAATTTATCATCCCAAACTGCATTCATTTGGAAAAGAGGTTTCATATCATCAGATAATTTTATCGTTCCATGTATTGAATTCGAAACACTGTCGGTGACTGACTTTTGAAAATATTATATAATTCTTATTGTCTCATGAAAGTTTGTAAAAATAATCACCTACCCTTTGCCATTTAAAATATCCTTGTGAACATTTGTTGGTTCGATGGAAGCAGAAGCATTCCATGCAACCATCAGGATTGTCATCTTCAAGGCCATAAGTTCCTTCTCTGCACCGGTCACACTTTGGCCCAATTACATTCTCCTGATTAAAATCGGTCAGAATGAGTTGCCAAGTACAAGAGTTGGAAATAGGATTTTAAAAGAATATTTGAGCGAACTTTGCAATGACATTGGCCAGTATCCCCACAACTACAGACGCCATTGATATCACAGAATCTGTCGTCTGTGCCCACAGTGTCACATTTGCAAGGAGTGCATAGAGGGTAGTTGAAGTGCCCGTTCTTGCATTTATTGCATTTGTCCCCTTCATATCCCACTGCACAGTTACATTTTCCTGTTTCAGAAGAACATTGAGGAGTATTGGCACCTTGCTGACTGCAATTACAGGCCTAAATGGGATCGTAGCATAATGAATATATTGGAACTGTCTAAAAAATCAACTTTTTTTTAAATGATGCTCAAACCTGGCATCCTTTTAAGGAGTATCCCCAAAATCCCACGTTACATTTTTCACAAAATGTTCCTTCCGTATTAGGTGGACACGAGCATCTTCCAGAAGTTGGTTCGCACACATGGCCAGGTTTATCGCAAGGATCACAAGCTAAAATTAACAAAAAATAACATTTCACTCAGGAAACACGGAAAAATTCTACGAGGTTTTAATTTTGTTTAGTATTTTAAAACTTCAATACCTCTGCATCCAGTTTCGCCAAATCCATAACAGTTTTCGATACACTGGTCACATTTCAAGCCACCGACTCCAGGTTTGCATGTGCATTGACCGGTATGGATGTCGCAGTTGCCATTTACAGAACCCACCGAATCGCAATCGCATCTTTCACATCCAGCTCCACAGCCAATGTTCCAATACCCTGACTATGGGACGGTTTTATTAGTTTAATTTATTTGACAAGAACATTTCCTGCCATTATAACTTACCCCACAGCTATCACATTTACGACCCTTAACATTTGGTAGACAGTGGCACTGACCATTGTTCAGGTCACAGACGGAAGAGTCTGAACCCTCAGAATGACAGTCGCATTCTGCAAGTGCACAATTTTCATTAACAATATTTAAACCAGCATTTGAAAATAAGACAGTTTTTACGAGAATTTTTACCTAAGCAGCCATTTGCAGAAAATCCAAAATGAAGATCCAGGCACTTATTACAATATCTTCCACCGATTCCGGGTTTGCATTTACATTGTCCTGTAACTCGATCACATTCGGTAGTCTGAGAGCCTAGAGGATTGCAACCACAAGGTAGACAACCTTCGTTAGGATTTCCATGACCTGCCTATATTGGTGATGGTAAAATAAAATAGTGAATAACATCTTCTTCAGGGGCATTTATAAATTTATACCATACTTGACAGTCACTGCAGCGTCGCCCGGAAAAATGCTCTTTGCAGGGGCATTGTCCATTATCTGGGTGACATGCAACGGGGCTCATACTTCCAATGAAATTGCAGTCACAGGCTGAAATGTTCAATTGTTTATGAAGCAGATTCAAACAATAAGTCTAAAAACAAAAAAAAATGTTTTACGCATACGGCTACATGTCCCATTTAAAGGATTTCCAAAATGACCCCCAAGGCATTCGTCACAATTCCACCCAATTGTATTTCTAGGGCAAAGAAGACATTCTCCAGTCAAGTGGTCACAAATATTGTTCTCGGAAGACCCATCCTCCAAATTACAAGCACACGGCTTACAAAAGTCTCCCGGTTGTGTAGGATTGCCAAAATATCCATTCGTGCATCTTCATTTTAAAGTTTATTTATGTTAGGTTCTTCAAAATTTCAAAACCCTTAAAAAACAATATCAATACGTTTCAATAACCTTTCACAAAAAGGACCTTCGTATCCTGCAGGACAAGCTGTGCAGTCATATGAGTTTTCCGTCATTTGACAAGTTGGGCTAAAGTTATTGGACACTACTGATAGTGGGCATTCACATGGTTTGCAAGCGAACGATGATTCTGAGCCAGCACTTCCATACAATCCATCTTTGCAAAACTGACAACGATCTCCTGTTGTATTATGTTCACAACTCTAGATAATTCAACATTTAGATTAAATATACGCGTCCGTCAACTTGTTTTCAATCCCTTCTTACCAAACATCTACCCTCTGAATCACAAGTTGGCGAGTGCCCATTACAGTCACATTTAATGCATTCATTTGTCCAGGAACCTTTGCTACTTTTTCGATAACCATATGAGCATTCTTGACAAGAAGTCCCAGTGTAGCCTTTGGGGCAGGAGCAAACTTCAACAGAAGCCGCTGAACGTTCTCCAGGTTCTGCTATAGAATTCACATCGGCCTTTTCCATAAACAAATAACCCAACATTCCTTCTATTTGATCTGTATGGTGTTTAGCTCTGATAAGCAACCGTTTCACGTCATGCAGTCCTTCCATTACATTAAATCTTGTGCAGGGAGTACCAAGTTTTGGTAGAGGCGTTCTGTAAATTAGGAAATCCGTATATTCATAAAATCCAAAGGTATTCATTTGATAATGTTTCAAAACCGTATGTTATTTTACCTTTGGATTATATTGTTATCAATGTCTGGTAGTACGAAACAATTTATTTCATTAAGCGTTACGTGCACGGTGGCATTATTTCCGTCATGAGAACTATATGCAAATGCCAGCATGTTGTTTGTACTCTAAGAAGAAAGAAGACCCATTTATCTCTTACATGTCCCTTTTTAACTACCAAATATGAAATTAGACTCACTTGAATAATGAGATCATATTCTGTAATAGGCTTTCCACTAGTGTCCCCTCTTGCATGAACCCAAGATATATGAAAGGTCACATTGAGTCCATAAGACAGAATTCTGTTTCCACTAAAAGCTTTAGCATTCCCCCAGTAGTACATGGAAAAGGAATTGAACTCTTCATTTGCAATGTGGTAAATTCCCCCATTTGAACTAAGGGTAATGACTTTTGTCCCATGTAAATCTGTTACAAACCAATTTTCTTGGTCCGTTACCTAAATCAGTAATAATATACGGGTTCCCGGTAAATTAATTGCAATGTTTTTCATAAAGTGCCATCGGTTTAGTTTTGAAACAAGATAGTGAACCTGAGTAATAGCAAAATTCGAAGAGACACATTGGTCTGTAACCCTGTGACAGAAACATTGGGTACATCCACTAGGGTTCTGATTGATCAAATTGTAAAATCCATTCTTGCAATCCGAACAGATCTTTCCACGAACATTTTCCTGGAAAAATAATTACAAATATAGCAACGAATATTCTATAATCCCCTAGCATGCAACAAAACTCTCGTATGATTTTTAATAACTAACCTTGCAGACACATTCTTCGCAGTCCATATTAACTATCCCGGGTAGATGACAAGGGCAAGGTTCACAGTCTGGATAACCTCTGTAACCCATAGCACAATGGTCACAATATTTCCCATCGTATTCTTCCTTGCAAAGGCAGTCGCCAGGTTCCTAGTCAATGGAAAATTATATTATGTACTCATCTCATTAAACCCCATCCTCCCTATTCTTCTATCGTATTTCCAATTCTAGTCTCACTTTTCCCAACAGCAAAGCCTCATCTTCATCAGCCAAACAACTTCCAACGCTATTTCCAAAGGAATTACATTTACACTTGAGACAAGGGTGTGCGTCAGCTCTTTGAACATCTTTCGGGCGATAATAGCCCACTTCACATTTCTCACAATTGATCCCAGCGGTATGGTCCTTGGTGTTAAAAGAACCATTACACTTGAGTACCGTGGTGCTAAAGGTAATCTAATTAACCACTTTCATTCTATTTACCTTGCAATCAAGACAGACGCCTCCACCATCCATCAATCCATATGCATTCAAGGATAAACTTTTCTCCGAGATTACCGGGTCAAACACACAGGTTTCGGCATGGCCATGACATTGACAAGGCTCGCATCGGGCACTGGCTGTAGAATTACCAGCGCCCCATGGGTATTGATTAAATAATGGGCAACAAACGTCACAGCTATAAACCAAAATTTCATAGCAATACAAATCAAAAATACTTTACCAATTTCTAAAATCTGCCGATCTTTGCCGATCTTTGTGAGTAAGAAGTAAAGGGCATTAGACATTTTAGATATTAAAGAATAAAGTAAAACACACGTCACAGCTATAAACAAAATTTCATGAAAATCAACAATACTTTATTAATTTCTAAAATCTGCCGATCTTTGTGAGTAAGAAGTAAATGGCATTAGACATTTTAGATAGTAAAGAATAAAGTAATTACTTACTTTTCACCACAAGTATTGTGTTGGCACATACATTTTTCACTCTAGAGAAAACAATTTAAATTTAAATTAGATCTGTTTCAAGGAGTACTTTTGTTAAAAATCAGTAATCAGTTGATAATTTATAGTCCCATTAATAGTATATTTAAAGCTTCGGGAATATGTAGGTGTTATACATGTCATAATATATAACCTGGCTTTTGGAATCCATTAGGCATTCGTTTGCATGCCCAAAACAGACGCAGTGACCCCCAATGGATATATCTTTAATGGAATAAAAATATCTTCTCATGACAGATTTATCTAGAGATCTCGACTCCGGCCCACCGACATTCATCAAATCCCCATGAAGAGTCCGGATTTTTTGCAGGCGAAGTCGTACATACCGAGCCATGGTAAATTTGGTTAAGCTTTCAGATCTGATTGGACCATCTGCCCCGGGTCGTCCATTTACCAAAGATGTATGAATCTACCAATTAAATTTGATTTAAACAGATTGCTCAGTCTCATCCAACATTTTAATTAAGTCCTTAGTTATTATTACAGGGGATATTTTCGAAGCGGGGACAATTAAATATTCAAGCAAGAAAAGTTTGAAGATTCATTTCTTACATGTACAGCATTTATTTTTTCATGTTAAAATGTAAACATACTATTTTCTATTAAAACATCCACTTACTTCTCCACCTTCGAGAGGATTTAGAGATGAATAGTACGAAGTACATATGACTTCCTCGTCCGTGTCATACTGAGGTTTACCTGGTTTGGCTCTGATTCTATAACGATTCCAACATTCCTCATCGCTCAGAGAGTAATACTGCCAGGGCATAAATACTACTCCGTCTAAGGACCTTTCCAGGATCCAGTTACCTGGACGTGGACTTATAGCTGCCTTTATTATAACATATGCCACTTGATACACCTGTAAATATTCAATGAAACATTTACTACCACAACGATTATCCCCTATGTACTTGTTCCATAGCAATTCAGCCTAATTTATATTTTCAATCAACTTTTCACATCTGATCAATCTTGATTGTGAATCTGAGTATATTTTTGTATTCAGAATAATGCCTTAAGATACTATTCAGAATAAATTAAGCAACTGCTATCGATACTTTTAATGACCTGTTGCATGAATGATAAACAAAACTCCTACTGCTATCCTTTATCTCACCTTATCATCAAACTTTAGCTTAGCACATAAAGGTTAACATAAATTACAGCCGGTTTTTACTCAGCACCTACTAGCACATGAAAGGGTTTAAAACTTGGTAATAGGACGAATATCTTTCTGAGCTAAAGAAAAACGTTCGAAAATGCCCTAAGCATTGAAAAGATTATTGCATAATACGGAAGCTATCGCCTCTCGATTGTGATTATAAATCTTTTTAATCAACAGAAGCCAATCTGATTTACATAAATGTCAGAGATAATCACACCTCGTAAATTTAATAGTTCGTTGCAGAGAAGAAAAACTAGACCAACTTACCTGCTTCAGATCAATCGTTATCGTAACCCATTCATACTGACGACCATTCTGGAGGGTCGGGCTTTGCCACCATCGGTTAGAGCCGTCTATTGCAAACCTTATCGGGTGACGCTTCCCCTTGCCCTGAGAATAGATGTTAAATAAAATTGTCATTGTACTATGATCCCCATAACCGCATTCCATTAGCACCGCCGTCTGTGACTAAGCTGTCTGGCAAATTTGACTCCAAAGACTCACATTTCTAGACCTCTTCATTTTACGAGATCAATTTATATCCCATGAAATTTTGTCCCCCTAAGAACGATGAAGTAGCACAAGTTGTTGAAATATTGCCCCCAAAAATATGTTAAGCATCGGAAGATTTTGCTTTCCCTTTCATCATAAGTAACATTACTGACACGGCAGTACAAGAACCATGTTACAAGATACAAGAGCCAAAGGATAGAATTAATAATGGCGACAGGATAATAATGTGTGTGTATGATGGATACGTATTAACTCGCTTCTAATTTCCTGCCACCGACATGTCCGCCCATATTCGTAAGAGTAATGATGATACATACATAATTAAGCTCCACGTAAAAAATTTAAAGTCCAACGAAGTGAATTTGGTGCTTAGGATTTCAAGAGAAATTCCACGACAAGAATTTAAAAACAAAATATGAATAGGAACTTACAGCGCTTTCGTCACAGACTTGACACTGTGATGATCTGGTTCTGTGCAAATTGACATGTTCCACAACTTTGCAGTAAGTCTCCGGTTCTCGTTCCCCGCAGGTGGCATTCACATAAATATTAGCTCGAGTGGCCAAGTTTAATACCGGTGGAGATATACCGATTTCTGAGAAATTTCCATTCAAGTGATTCCTTCCTCCGTAGATTTCTTCCGAGGACGTTTCTTCATAGTACTCTTCTAAAAATAATTTAACGCCATCGATAATACTCGATAATACTAAAGAAGTTTGATGGAAAACTTTACGAATAGTAAAGAGCCTTCTTAAGTGGATTTTTAAAATTTTTAAAACATCAAAAAGGATAGAAAGACGCATGCAAATGGAAACATAAAGAGAGTTGAGATTTTGTAGTTTTGGTTGGCCGTATATTTTTAATCTAAATGGTCCTAGAGTAAAAACAAGTCACATTATACGATATGAACTTTGTAATATAAAATAAAACTCGGCCCAATGAACAAAAACTACTAAATACTCAACACTAAACTCACAAGCAGGTTTAGTAGACGTATTAGTTTTTACACTAGGAACTAATCTGGCAAAGTCTCTCAAGTTAATGCAATGAGCTGGATAAGAAAAAGCACAAGAAAAAACCGTTTTTCATAGCACAAATGTGTATATATGCATTTATATTCATTAGATAATTTAATTTACTAACTTGATTGAACACATTGTACACATCGCCAAGTGGATGATAAGAGAAAGAGGAATAGAAGGCTAGCGCTAAGTGATGTAAAAACTGACTGGACTTCTTCACATCGTTTTCTTCTTCTGTGATATTGAGGATGAGCTGTCGTGGACGTGGATATTAAACTAATAGCACTACAACACCAAGTCCACCGTCCATTCTTCAACCCTGAGGATATAGGAGTTCTCATTGTCGATCTTAGTTTGAGGTATTTATTTTCAGCATCACTTATCAGCTCCTTCAATCATCAGCAATTTAGTTTACGACTATTTAATTTCCTTACAACTTGATCAGCATGTTCCATTGTCCAAATTTTGGGGCCAATCAGACGGTTGATCTGAAACATAAATTAATTCTAGTGAAAGGGCTCTCTTGTTAACTTTAGGATATCAAATTACTTAGCACTTCACGGTAAAATATTCTTTGAAATATCAAAGCTGACAAGTATCATCATATGGTAAAGTCGTATTCATTTATCAAACAACTTGTAATCCTATTTTATATTATTGCCGAACAGAATAGCATCCCAAATTACAGATACTAGTTGCATCTTTACTCTAGAAGAACATGTAAAAGATACATCAATTTCTGATGTAATTCCATCCAGGTTCTATAATTCTGGATAGACAAACTTAATACAAAGTGCACAAATACAAAAACACAAGGAGACATGTGGGTTTTTTTCTAGATATTAACGACTCGAAAGTTAAAGTAAAAGAAATCTTTATGTCAGACTCATTAATTCACCACCATTACCCTTCAAATCACAAAGGAGAAAAATTCGTAATCCATCTTGGATTTAAATTGTTCAGTTTGTTGAGTGCCCTTTATTCATTAAACCGGGCTTAAATTGTTGATCTGATTTTTTTATCAAGTTGAAAAATGCTGTTTGTGTCTGACTCTGACTAGTAACTTAGTAAAATAATTTTGTGTGTACACTATTGTGCACAGGTTTTCAAATTTAAAAATCAATCCTCCCAATCTTTGCCAAATATGCTATACTTGAAAATTGTTCTTTTCAAAACTAAATAAACGGATCTGAGTTTAAACTTTAAAAGATATAATTTATCATATGCAAATATCAATTGCAAGCCGTTTACAATCAAAATCGGATTTTTTTTCAAATATGTTCCCCAAATAGTTGCAGCAAGAATGAATGTATAGGAATAAAAATAATAAATCAAGAATATATAATTTAGTGCCTAGGCTTTATAATAATGTTCTTCACGATCCATCTTTTGGATATCCAGTTTCAAAAATACCGTGACCACCCGGTTACTAGGTGCAGTGCATTTTAATACTTTTAATCATACGGCTAATGGACTATTATTCAATTCATTTCAATGATTATAGGACTTTTCAAAGCAAACAAGTAAATATTCTCAAAATACACTCGCATACATCATACAAGAATGTAATAACTGTCTACAAGATTTTATCTCTCTTTTGATCCAGAACATGGTAACTTGATCCTCTTGTACTTTTTTGTACTTTGATGAAGCATTACACATTAAGCTAAATAGTTTGAAATTCATCGGGTATCATAAATAAACTTCAAATGACTACAAGCCGGCATTCCCATGCCCCCTAAGTAAAATATACTTTATTTAGTAATCACAGGGATGTGGGGGGTTATTCTACTTTCAGAATATAATAATTACAATAATCGTAATACGTAATCATAGTCATTTCAATGAGGAGAAAAGGTACGGACCATGTCTGTCTGTAAAAGAATGAATGGGTAAAGTACAAGCTCATGATGGCGTTTCGTGTCTGATTAAACATTGTCTCGAGATCTTAAGTTGTAAATCTTTTCGGAAAAGTACACACGTACTACCCAGACAATGAGGACCGATGTTTTGCAAAATTATGACTCCTGTACCCGTTGTAAATTCTATGCAGATACCAAAAGGCTAATATTTAGCTTTGTAAACCTTACTCATGTAAACAGGTACAAAGAATAATAACCACCGGTCTTGGGGATAGACTAAGAATGAAATATCGCAGTTGTGGAAGGTAAATAGTAGCTTGGTGGGAACTTTTCGTAGATGCCTTATTTGTAAGTGAGGTATATCCAAGGGTGTACTCATATGGTTTGTATTTCAAAGAATATGTGTTTTTTGTAACTCTCCATGATTTTGTTAGTATATGTACTTACGAAGCTCTGGTTTTGACTTTTGACTTACAACTTACAAGTCTGAATAAGGTAGGAAATATTATTATTCGCAAAGGAATTTTAAATTTATCCTATCAATCTCTAAGTTGGATTTGAAGGCTTGGATTTTTTTATTTTGGATTGACCATATTAGAATTCACGAATTATTTTATATTAAAAAATACCTTGTAAATTTTAACTTGCCAAACTATCTGTCAGAGTAACACCGCACAAATCCATTTCCCCCATATTGGTTAGCTCTAAGAATTTTATCCCGATTAGGAGGACTAGACTTAGCGATACACGATACTTCTACTCGTATAGTTGTTAATCTCGGTTTGTTTAACTTTGATATGCATTAGACATTTATGCAGCGAAATTCATTAGATAATGAGCAAATTTCCCCTTAAAAGGTTATAATAATATAGTGTCCGATCTGCTTTAGAATATTTTAGAGTGAACTAATGATCTGGAGAAATTTAGATTTTACATAGTTGCATTGTTATCTTTTACAATATAATGACTACGGTTTGAGCTTAAAACCTGCTGGCATAAATCATACAAAGCTGCTGTAAAATATATTAAGAAATTTTATGTACATTAAAAATGGAATTTTATATAAAAAGCAATAAACTTGGGTCAAAAATCAAGTAAAGATTACGAAATGATTTATTAAGAACTCAAGTGTCTTTAAGATATGTTATACGATATTCATAGCATTTTCTAAACGAACTGTATAACCACAAATGCAAACAAGGAGGATGAGGACTAACACATAGGTAACTATTTCTCAAAGGAGTCGAAACTAATGGGATTAGGAGCTGTTTCACACTCCTCAGCCTCAAGTAGGCTAACAATAAGCTGAGATTGTATCAACAGCAGTATATTTTAAATTAAGAAAACATCTTCGTTTCCACTTCTTCAGCAGACAAAGGGAATCATAAAAAACGTCACGCACTAGGATATTCCAGGTGCCAAAACTCCAGTCGAATGCAATAAAAATTACAAAACCTGAGTGAGCATTCATGTAATTACTTAAGAGTTTGATGTCAATGGGCAGACCATGGCCAAGGATTGTTTGTTAATTGTAAATACTTGTGCACATAATGCACTACAATAAAAATACAAATTTACTTAATGTTCGAATCACACCTATAAAATTGTAATTGTTGGAACGTCATGTATTTACAAACACAAATTATATGTACAAGTCGTGCCTTACCCTTTGTTTATGCTGTCTTTCCACTTTCCATTAAATCCTGTGTCCGAGACCAGAGAGCATTTCCTATCATAATGAAAACACGCTGGAGGATCACGTTTTTTTCTGTATCGAGGATCACAATCCTTTTATCCAAGACACGAGGATAACATTACATGATAAATGAGTCAGATCAGAAGTCAACAAGAGATAAAACTCTACAGGTGGTTGGCTTTATGAAACTTAAACCTTAGTTCGTGTCAAGTCAAAAAGGCCAAGTCAAATGAAGTCAGATGAAGTGTTCACTTTAGAATTAAGTGAGTTACACGAGTAAACGGTGATCTCCTTCATATGGTATGGAACTCACGATGGGAAAAAGCTATAAACTACTTGAGTAAACCATACACAAGATTCAAACACTAAAAATCTTTCTCAGGCCTGTGTATAAAATCATTCTGTTTTAAACCCCACACTGTATGAATGCCCACTTATCCAGGTAGGCACAAAAAGGAAGATAGACATGAGACGAATGTGTCCAGAGTCGGAGTTGAAATTTTTGAAGTACGAGGACAAGAAAGTTTAAAATCTGTCTCTAAAACTCCGGGATCACCACGTACATGTTCACCACATTATAATCATAAGATTTCTAGTTGAAAATATAATTTTGAGAGATTGATTACTAATTCTTGTCGGTGAGGAACACTATTGTAGTCTTGAGTGAAATGTTCGTATTTCTTTAGGGTGTAGCTTAAATTATCCCTTCAAATAATGACGAATGTTTTTTCCCTTTTCGAAGCCACAGTAAAGCCACAGATTTTTATTCATGTGTCGTTTGTCCTCTACGTACGGTGTCTTTGATTTCTAATGTAAAGCCGATCCTTGTACAGCTTTAATGGTCACTGAAAAAAATAGTAAAAAATAGCCCAGTCGTTAGATACAAAAGAGCTAATATTCTTCAGACACTGACACTGATTATAAGCTACTTTTAAACTCCGAAGGATGCTGAATTCCTTTTGTGAGAACACCTTGTAAAAAGTGACACTGACACAATCAATGTTGTACTTGGTGTTATGTTCTAATACAAAGTACACTTTATTTCCAGTCGAGCCTCCAACTCTAATAGTGTGAGCATAAATAAATTTATTCCTACATTCGCTTGTATTCAAAGTACAAAAACTTCAATTGTAAGCACACACAAACTCAGACACAGCACTCTAGGTAATGTGAACAAATAAAAAATTCTGATAATACGAATAGGAAGGAAGAGAGATGAGATGCGAAGGGGTTGAGATTACAATGTGGACTGCAAGGCTCGCTGGCATTTACGAGAAGTTTTAGTTTCAACTTCGGCTTTTAACACAGATTTTTAATGTTGTGGATCTGCTCTATAGTGGGAGTATTTAGTTAGGTACTTGGGACTTGTATTCCATTGATGATGTTAATCATCCAACACAGTTTATACCATGAAGTAGCATTCCACACTCAACACAGTGTACAAATTTCCCAGGAGTTTTTAGAAACAAACATTGCTTTCTTGTTATTTATGGAATGTAAAGGGATGGGTACTGCGTTGCTCTCAGTTTTGGGTCAAGTCATTCTTCAAATACCTAAAAATCTGATAGGGATACGGATAAGGAACTTCTGATTTCTATCTTGGGCCTTAACAGAACTACTTAAGCCTTTAAGTCCGAAATGGTGCTAAATATATGGTGTATGGAGAATTCTCGATTCAGAATATTGTTTATAATTCGTAAAGAAATTAGTTGTAGCTGTTTTATGCATGTATTTTAATTGTACAATGAATTATAAATTATTTTCCCTTTGTACAAATACCAGCCGCCAGCATGGTAGCTAGCACCTGGCTTAATTAAGGCATTTTTATTCACATATTAATACTAAAAAACCTTTATGAGCTAAGCTTCCAATGCCTGGAAAAGGCTTGTGGTCACAAATTGAACATCGAAGGGATGAAAAGTGAAGTTGTGGCCCACCTAAATGAAATCCCGAGGCGTACACAAGAATATCTTTAAGTCTAGAGGATACCCCTGAGGACTTAACTTACCTTGGAGTTTGGAGTTACCTTATTAACATCCCAACTTCTCCACGGTTTACAATCATAACAAATGAAATGGAAAAGTGATTACTTACAAAAACAAGAGGGAATAACCAGCCATGCCCGTGTAATTCATGTTCCTATTTACTATCACCAGTTCACCACTTGGTTTGGTTATACCTCTTGTTTTCAAAACTAATATGTGAATCGACTATTGACTGAAGATTGAAATCACCTGCCTAACCCAACTAAGAACTGGTCACAAGGCTCAAAAGGCAGTAATAAATTTCTAATAAGGATTTCCCCATAAAATCTTTGCATGAGATGAGGTTGCATCTTCATTCCAGACAGGAGAATGAGATATGTTTTACAGCTTACGTGTCCTCGTGTTCCTATATGGCTATTTGAGAAGTTTCAAGTACGAGTAAAGCGAGACTGTAATCGAAGATTCATTTAGATGAATCTAGATTTTTACGAACAGCATAGTTTCAACATCTGGATTAAAAGTTTATTTAAATTCAGAACCTTAAATGAATTGAGAGCCACACTAACTTTTAATATTTGAGTCTAATTTGGAGTGACGACAAGTCTGGGGCTTAACCCAAAGTATATCTTGGAGTCATGATGCTTCGTCTTACTGGAAACAGTATAAACCACAGAGTCATGTTTTGTCCATTGAACTTGATTTTATTGATGTCATGTTTTAGGTTTGAATTTTTTATACTTTATTCAATTTTCGCTTGATTGGCTTCGATTTTTCATGCATTTAATAACGTTGTTCTGTATGCTCAAATAAACTGTCAGCTAGGAGATTTTAAAACCTTAGTGATGCGATCAATTTCTACTTTTTAAGTTATAGAAAATGTGAAATTTTTATTTTGACAGGATAACCTTATCGAACTCTGGATAGACTTTGCCAAAAATGGAACGATGAAAATAAACTCGTTTCAAATTTAAAAATACACAAATTAACTCTATCTTGTTGCAAAACAATTTCATACTCAAGAAGTAAGATAAGTTAATTCATGTCTCGATCTTAGTAATTTGTTACAAAGGGAAAGTGGATTTTCATATCAAGTTATATCAACTTACATTTTAATTGTGATGTTTTGAGTTTCAATGCCCTTTTTTGGATATTTCTTTGATACCATAATTTTAATGTAATAAGGCTTTTTAATTTACAATTGATGATATGCATTTTCTGTCTAATTATGCGTTTTCTTAAATAGCATTTGCACATCCGAATTCCAAAAGCTAGCAAACACCTACAGACCAATTGCTGGAATGCATTGAAATTTTAAATCTCTGGCAATTAAAGCATCCTAGTACAATATTTCAACAGTGTATGTAAATTTGCTAATTCTCAATTTAAAAACTAATTACTCTGAACATAATGAGAGAGGTGTAAGAGAAGCCATTACGATTGGATTTATTATTATGAAGAGTGAATCCCATTATCACCCTAAGAAGTAGCCAACGGAGCGTTTGATTTAGCAAGGGAGAAGCTTCTTACAGCTTTAAATAATAATTTGTCACCGCCCACCTCTTTTTTGATAGATTGCATATTGCCTATTCACTTTTGCTAACTAGCCCATTGAATCTGGACTACTTGGATATTTTCCAGTCCGAGTTTAACATGGCACGCCCTACAATGTATTGAATAAATCCGTAAACCATTCTCGACAAGGATGCTGCTGGTGCTTAGGCTATTATGCCTAACACCTACTACTTTTTACTGACGGGTATCAATTCTTTTACCTTTACACAAAAGGCATATGCATAATAGCAGAAAACTAGCTGTTCCTAGGCTGGAGGTTTTAGAATGATTGCTTTAAGATCATAGATCATAAGTTTACTGACCTAGCCTTATTTGCAGACAAGATCCAAGCATTTTTTTAATCTGAGCTCCAAATTGCCTCTTCATGTTTTTCCCGACCGCTATAAAAGGTTAAATCATAGTTTTTTAGGAATTAAACAATTTCAACCTTCTTTGAGATCCTATAATTTAAAGTTTATTCACCAAAATTAAGAATCATGCAGAGATTTACGAAGGATTTTGACCACGTACAACCCGTTATCAGCTCGAATTATCTCGTACAGGATGACTTCATGGTTAAAAATAATGGTTAAACATACTATGTCCCGCCGTGAAAGAATGAGCGATCTGGAATATGGGAACGGTTTAAATGCACAACAACTGATAGATTTGTTCATTCCAAAGTCTAAGACTTTATGACAACAATAAAACAAGAACAAACAATACTGTGAATACAATTGATGGATGCAGACAACCGGCTTCCTTTCAGAGGCCGAGTTTTAGCTTCGTCAGTCCCAGATCAGGGCCTAAGATAACCGTAAAATACGACATACTTTATATAACAATGGTTCTAAAACTTTGATTGCACTGGTTAAAAATCTTCCTCTCCAAAACCAACAAAAATCAACGATTCAAAGTCATCTTCAACAAATATCAATTTACAATTATAAAAATGTCGAAAATGAATTTTACTGTACATAACTTTAGGGGAAATGAAATTTATACACCTAATATCAGTCAACTTTCAGAATTTCTACTTCAACGTTCAGATGTCAGAAATGGAAAGTCCCTCGGAGAAAAATTGTCATCAGTCCGAAGTGTAGACATAAAACCGAACCTACATTTTCACTAGAACTCCAGCATACCTATATAATTTTTCCGTACCGTTTCATTGTAACCTCTGGCCCTAAGAGTCAATAAAAATACCAAAGCGAAAGTACAAAGAGTGAGAGACATATTCCTAGGCATGTTTGGTTATGGACAGTGGCTTGTACTGAAGTGGTGGCCTGTTCTTCATTTTAAGTGTCGAAAAAGTAAAGAATGGAACGAGAAGTTGGCCCTGTTCTCCGGGGACAAGATAACAAAACCGTGTAAATCTCTTTCTACAGAAACTGTAAAGACCGACAAAACAAACCGAGCGGTCGAGAAGAATATAATAAACTCCACTTTTATTTCCATTTTATCTTCTGTTTTTCAAAGAGTGAGAAGTGGCTGAGTGAGTAGATAATGCTAATACGACTCATTCTATGTCCTGCCAAAAGCCTCTAAGAGGTACAAATTTATTATGTCCCTTTCTGCCCTTTCCCTTCATTCTTTGGCCAAAGGGACTGAAACTATAAGGAGGAGTTCTTGCACAACTGTGTGCACGACATTCCTTCCACCGTTCTGTCTTACCTGCTTTTCATGGGCAATTACCGATACCAACAAATGACCTTCGCTCCAGTATAAATACTAAGACACCAATTCAAACCAGACATGTTTGTGTGTAATGTTCGAAGATGCTTGCTACGTCTAAGATTTCAAGATGAGTTTTATAATCTTCTGTGCACTTGAGTACACCTGGGCTGAAAACATGTATAGTATATATTAATATACGGCATCTGAAATTTATACGAACAATTTTTGAATTGCAATTGATTGAAGCCTATAGCATTTACATCTGGACAAATATGCTATGAAAGTTGTATTGTAGTTTGCAATAAATAATTCCCCAAATGAACTACTTATTTGTATGTGATATAGTTGCACATTTTTATGAATGAATTATTAAAATAAAAGTTCTTCCAGTTGTGCTTAGAAATGCAGAATAAAGTCGTGAAAATACTGCGACGTGGAAGTTTTATAAATTCGTCTCTGAATTTCCGAACAAAACTGGATTACTGTAAAAACTTTTTTATAGATTTGTTGTGATTTTTAATATCAATTTCATTGAAATCGGAGCGATACCCAGAGTACGTAATTTTTAATTGTTAGTACCAAAGATCTATGCTTACTTAGGAGAAAGAAATCCTCAAAACGTTTCGAACTTTAAAAAGGGCTGTGGCTGTAAACATAACAAAATTTCCATGAATTAAATCGACTAGACAAATAGTCATTGTACCCTCTTTCTGTTCCTCACCATTCCCTCTTCTGGTTCTGAATTCCTATCTTGCATTGGTATGTATTTTATTTCCACAGGTCATCTCATCAATAACTTACCCTTGTCTTGTCAGATATGTAAAAAGTTCATGATGCTTCATACTTCATCTGAAATAAGTCCCACACAAGTTGTCTTGTAACTGGAGGAAGATCTACCTAACGTTAATGTCTTAAAACTTATGTCAGCCCAGTGACATTTAACTTTGTCCATCATGAGTTTACTGTTAGGAGGTAATTTTTTGTATACAATTGTAATGAACCCTCTTGGTAGAAGTAGAAGAGACTTGAAACCATCGCTTAGAAGTATTAAGAAGTAAGAGAATGCAATATGAAAAAACAATGAATACGTATAGTTGAATAAAATTAACTTACAGGAAGACTGTAACTGCCCAACCCCAAACGACCAAAGACAGACAACAGACTGGGCCTTTAAAGCTTATGACTAATATCTGTCATCAGAGCCCCTCAGAATCATCTCTGTATGAAACAAAGTGTTTCTGTAACACACAAGAACATCCAGAATAAATAAACAGGCCACCGGCTCAGTCCAACTATCCGGGGCTTTGCATTCATCGGCTGCACTCATATCTGAGAATGTTTAGATCACAACTCATTCAGATTTTTAAACCATATTTACAATTTATAACCATTTGAACCGCAGACTATTTTCTGTGGTAAGTCAGAGTCAAATCCAATATAAGCCCTTAAGTTACGGTTTGAATCCAGGCAATAATAATATGTATAAACAACTCAACATAAACAACTAAATTCGATTATCTTACTCCCCCATCCAGATTCTAAGACTAAGCTGCAAACATCGACCCATCCCAATTCTATTTGATCTAATGATCAGAATCGAACATTAAAATCATCTCTGCCCATCCTATTTAGCTGTTCCTTGGCTTCATGAAATCATTTCTAACACGTCAGTTAATTTTCCATAAGTACATTGTGCTTCCATGAAATACAAATTGCAGATATCCCATAAGAATGTAACTTTGTTTTAAGAGTCTTGACTTTGTAGTTTGCAGACAAGCAAGGCGAACAATGCATCCCAATTATTCATGTTTTCATGCGTGAAAAATGATTTCATACATACATATCTATTCATCACATTGCAGCTTTATGAAGCAGATAGATTAATTCAGGCTTTGGATGGAGAGGAAAAAAACGCTGAATTGAATTAGCCATGGTTGGGTTTAGCTAAATCTTTCGAATGTGCTCATGCATGTGAAATAATCGTGTGATGAGAAATTGATTGGATCCACAACAGACTATCCACTACATCAATGAATGTCATGTTTCATCGACTCGCCAAGAGGAAACGTGTTATAAACTCAATCATTGGCCAACAATAAATACAATTTACGAATAGAACACAAACTTCCTTGAATGAACGAAGCTGTAGAATTTTGTCGTACAACCAACATATGAAGGAACTGCAAAAATGTCCCGAACCAAAATATTTACGTTTTTATCACTCGGTAATAATGTTCATTTTCAATCAGAGAGAATAATATTTCGAAGTGTTTCTACTGAAGGCTTAGACTCACTGGAGAACGGCTCCATGTAGAATGTGATCAAACCAATCTTCTTTGATTCATTCTTCCACCTTTCTTCAAGTTGGTCTAACCGTTTCCCCAATAATTCAAGACTTTGATTCCCTGGACAATCCCCAGTGTCTAAGAAACCTTGAAAAATCTTCACAATAACTGATCCAAAGAAGTTGATACTGTCTCGAAGAGCCAAAGTGTGTGAATAGATTGAAATAGCTGCGCTTGCCTCCTTGAAAGTCTGCAAAACTGCTAGAATTTTTCGGCCAAGTAATCGCACCGTTTGCACTCTACTGACTCGAAATTCATACATTGCTAGCGCAAATTCTGCGCATCCTTTTTCATACAGCAACTTCCCTGTGAATAAACTAAAATGTTACTAAAGTTCAAATCCAAGATTTACTTTACATGAAATGCCGTTAAGAAAGCAGCTAACCTCTAGTTTCATTAAACGATGGATTAACCCTTTCAACAACAAACAGCATAGCTTCAACAGCCTTCAAAATCAGTGTACAGTATTCGTATGCTCCTAAAACACAATGAAATTATCGAATAAATTCAAAAACGAATGCAAAGAATTTGACTTGCGTAAAGTTAGCTCAAAAAAAATTGAGCTGGCCAGCTCAAATAAAATTGAGCTAGAAAAAACGAGCTAGCTC